>ARYC01000974.1:0-115354 GCA_000711775.1 Oxytricha trifallax | reverse complement strand
AGCCAAGCTAAGAGAATTAACAAACAATAGAAACAATCAAACATCAACTTAGAAAGATAAAATTCAGAGAACTGCCACATGACTCTAAGCTTATATTTGTGTGAAATATTTTAAAAAATCGCTTGCTATACTCACTTAAATTACTAATATTTAAAAATTAAGCCCCTACATAAACCCTATTAAAACCCTAATAAAGTATGCACTAATAGTCTACTTTTATCAATCAAAAACTCAATCAAACTATTGAAAGGGTTTTGGGGTTTTGACTGTTATTAGTTTGATTAGACAGCAGTTCCCTAGTTCCACTGACTAAATTAGTGATGGCTCTTATGTTCCTCCACAGGGAATCTCTCGCAGATGTCATTGGTGATGATCTACTTTCAATATCTCGGTAACTTTCCATACTGTTATTTTTTATTGCTATTTTCTAAATATTTATATTCTTTAAATTTGAATAATCTACTTTTTTATAATTGGTTTAGAATTTATATTAACTCGAATTTATATTTAAAAAAATTTAACTTTGCATATGCTATTCATCATTAAAAATATTAATGTTCCAAATTAATTGATAGATAATTAAGGATAAGAGCCCTAAGGCCGGGTCAAGATAAAATTTATCAATTTTTTTTATAAGACTTCAAAATAACTTGTTAAAGCTGAATGTATGAGTTTATTCTCTTATAATTATACTTTCAAGATTTGAGATTATATATATAAAATTAAAAGATTGATCCTCGTTTGAATTTTTTTATTTTATAAATAAGGTCAGATCTTGAATAGAAACCCACACATTGAGCTTTAAAAAGATATTAGGAAGATTCAATAAAAATTAAGAAAAAATTATATCTGGACTTCATGGGGACCATTATCCTAAATAAACAAAATTAAATTTACACAGGTTATCTATAAGCTTTTTCAATTATGATATTTTTGTAATTTATATAATAATCATCTTAAAAATCATTATATCAAAATGAGAGTAAAAATTAGAATTTCATTTTTTACAAACTCGAGCTAAACAAATAGCAAGACAATTGTAAAACATGACATAAGTCCATGAGCAATAACTGATCAAACTCGAAGAATCATATAAAATTTAATTATAAAATTTTTATTGTTTTCTTAAGCTTGCTATAAATTAACAGCGTTTCTAAAACAGATTTTGGATTATTAGGATATTAATTTTTAATTATATCTCTGGAAAAAATTGAAAGAAAAACATATCTTAGAGGTGCAGCAACTTAAGAATTAATTAGGAAATTAAATAAAATTATATTGAAATTTACAAAAGAGCTTGTGGAAATGCGAAAATAGGTGCAAACTTTGATCTCTCTAAAAATTTATGAAGAGCCTGAACCCCTCAATAATTAGTGCAATTATTAAGAGCAATAAGAAAAAAATTAATGGACTCATAGATTGACGAGGAGAGATTAAGAACGAAATAACAATTTGCATTATTAAAGAGAAATTAGAAAGATTGAAATGAATAGCTTAGGCATATAGATTCCCAAAGATTGATATAGAGAAAAAATCTGCTATTGGACTTATTGAATAAATAGAACATGGAGACTCGCAGAACAAATTTATTTCTACGATTTGCAATGAAGTGTCAGATCTCCATACAGCAAAAAATATTTCAAAAGCAAAACTTTTTACTGCATTAGACAAATTAAGTTGAAAATATCTGAAAATAAAAACTCTCCAACTATATACAATAAAATGGGAAATAATCTAACACTTCTTTTGCAGCTATTTAAAATCAGCAATTGTATATTTAATGATATTAATATTGTCAATTTAATTCAAATTTCCCTATTTTCTTTTTCTTGTAAATAATGATAAGAAACTTTTCACTAGTTTACTCAATTCTCATATTATAACTTTGATATTTTACAAAATTGAAGTTGATGAAATGTGCTATCATGTGAGATTAACTTTAGATGACATATCTTATTATTATTAAATTAGACAAATGATAGTCTGACTTGATATAGACTGATTTTAAGACTCTTATAGGCAAAAATTATAAATAGTAATAAAATCTTTTATACCAAAATGTGTTTGGTAAGTGCTAAATTGCATATGATTGGAAAGTTTAAAAAATTTGGGAGAAGATTGCAATTCTGTTACATTTAATTTAAGCTCACTGTTTAAAGACGTATATAACCTCTTAAACTTGATTATAATATAATTGACAATAATACAAAGGTTTGAAATTATTCAAAAGCAATTCCTTAATATTTATTATAATGTTAGAAAATTTCTACATTTATACATGTTCCAATGATTACAAACAATTTGTATAATTATAATGGAGGACAGAATAATATAAATAACAAGCTATTCAATGAAAATTCTATTTATAATACTAACTATAATAATTTTTCATTTTGCTTAATCATAACCTTTTGAAATTACTTATTATGCTTGAGGCACTGCATGTGTAGTTTACTTTAATGGCCCTCCTTGACTGAATAGCAAAGTGGAAGTGCTATTCCTTATGAAAGATTATTCAAGACATGAGTGAAGGAATTGAATCCCTAAATGTTAAAGACGAAGCCTCACTAAGAGAATTACTTAAGAATTAATAACTTGTATTCAAAAGACCGCATGCATGAGTTATTAAATCTGAAACTAAGGTATTCTAAAATAAATATGAAACATTGGCTTTAAAGGCGTTTGAAAAAATTATTAAGAACTCTAAAGTGTTGTGAACCAATAATTTTAGAGGACATAGGAAGTTAGGGTTCATCCTCAGTCAGTAATATATTAGAAGCAAATGTTTATTCAAATATGAAAAAAATCATCAGTGATTACTAATAGAAATTGTGTTAATTGATTAATAAATTTTCTCCACTCATATAATTTTCATATTTAGTTCAATGACTAAAGATATTTCTGATAAAAAATGCGAAAAATGAAATTAAGAATCTAATCAACTGGATCAAAGATATTAAATTCAAATTTAAATAATTGCGGAGGATTAGATTTATACTATTGCAAAAATCTTTTTTATGAAAACATTTTATTTTCTTTTTATTAAAAGAAATAAGATTTAGCAATAACTGATCTTTAATTAAATTTATCAAATTATAACTTTAAAAATACTTTTAGATTATAACTAAGATGGTTAAATATTTAATAAAAATAAACTATTATAAAAATATCTTATTTCAATCCAAAATATTCGCATTCAAAACCCCAAAACCCCTAATGAGTTTTACAAGTGCTTTGATTTTTAGGGAATTTGTTAGGGGTTAGAGTTATTAATTAAATGGAAGAATAAAATTAAAAGTTTTTGGGGTCTATTTATGATGGTAAACATTTAGATTTAATGAATAAACTGCGTTATAGATGTGATTTATACAGTGAATAAGTCTAATCAGTACTAAAATATAAATCAATTGCACTGCTCTTAAAAAGAAGTCCATCAACTGTTCGCTCCCACTGCCTTATAGCAGTATAACTAAAGTAATAATAGCTAAATTATAAGCCTTAGAGTAAATCAAAGTTTCTATAGAAGCATATTGACTATCTTATTATTTAAAAAAACTATGAACTATTGGGCTCATTTTTAACTCTTGACCAACGGCTACTAAGTTCATCACCAGTTCCTTGAGTTGAAGATCTCTGCATAATATGTTGCAAGCATTTATAAACGAAATGGTATCATTTACAAAGGTGTGAATTGTATCAAGAGAGTAATTGATTTCACTCTGCCATTTTACAACAACTACCTAAATTTTTTATATATAAATTCAGAAGTTCAATAGAAAAATGTTAAGTTTATTCATACTGACGAGTCTGTGTTTACCATCAACACTTTCATCTAGAAGTCATGGTATAAGAGACACAGTGATATAGAAGTATATGACTAGAAAGTCAAGGTCTAAACAATTGCAATTCTTGGAGGAATTAGTGAGGATACTGGTTAGTATTAATGAAATTCCTATACAAACTGAAGAAGCAGAGGTATACTTATGTGAGAATTGTGAGATAGACTTCACTAATAAATATAGTTGGCATAAGGATATGAAAAAGCATAGAGAAGCCAAGCAACTGTAAACTTAAGCACGATAAAATCGACGGAAGTATGATTGATTCGAGTGTTATAAGTAGCATTCTTATATTTAAGAAAGCATTTTTAAAGCTCATAAGAAAGATTTAGATATTGAAAAGCATGAATATTAATTGAAGCCACTTGACAAAAGAAAAGCAAGGAAATCTTCGAAAGTAGTAGAGCTCGAATAAGCTAGTGAATCAGAATATGTGAGGAAATCAAGCAACCAACTAGCATCCGAAATAATAAAATTTATGATAAAATACTTTTTATAAATTGATTCCTGTTTTTGCCTAATTTGCCTAGACACTTAACTTTAAAGCTACCTTATATTTGAAGACTCCTTTGATATTAAAGTTATCAATGATCATTATTACGAAAGTAAGGTGTATCCCTTCAAATATATCTTAAGTTATTATAAATATTAAATGGAGTTTACAGGTGTGTATCAAGTAAGCACTCAAACAAATACTATAGTGTTGTTACTAAATCAAGCGAGATGCTGTTCCTTGTCAAGCATCATGCTCCTTTCAGACTCCCTCTTTATCTTTATGAAAAGACTCTAAACAGATTTCATCATAACATATCAAAGGAATCACAAGTAACTTGGATAATTGCAACTCAAACCATAAAAGGTATTAATAGCTTCACAAGTTAGGATTTCTTCACAAAGATCTGAAGACAGATAGTATAATGATAAACTTTTCACCAATGAGAGTAGCAAAAGAATCGATTTCAATAGACTCTCAAGAGTGGAATTATTAAGGCTTGTAACTGTAATTGGAACTCAAGGATTCTATTCAGAAAGAGAAGACTGGAGAGATGGAAAATTTAGTGCAATGTGTTGGCTTTAGAAATAATTTTAATAGAGTGCGATATCCCTCGCAATGAATACTACTCTAAAATATGCGATAAGGATGCAAAGCAAGAAATAAAGCAATTTATTGAAAAAATAAGAGTATCTCAATCAATTAAACAATGGCAGAGTAAATAATAATTAAACCAAACTCAAGATCAGACAAATCAATAGAGTAGATAGAGTTGTCGTTAAGTAAGATAAACTTCAGACATTTCCAACATGATTCTAAAGTGCATTATGTGTGAATAATTAAATACATTTACAATTACAATTTATTTCACATTGAAACCTATTAACCCCAACCCCTAACAAATTCCCTGAAAATCAAAGCACTTACAAACCTCAATTAAGGGTTTTGGGCTTTTGATTATAGTTATAAATAATATTACTGATATTTATTACAAATTCAATTTTTATATTTTATGGAAAGTAAAACTTCAGCAAGAGATTTTGCAAGCATGTTGAACCTAATTAAGGACTGTCATGATGAAAATGAATCTAGTGCTCATGTTAAAAACTTAATGGTCAAATTTGAATTAGAGTTGTGCAATGAGTTTGAGATTTAATCTATGTTTCCTTAAAACTAGCAAATTCTAGCAAAACAATATAAATATGAATTAAAATTTTGATTTAAAATTTATTAGTAATAGGGGAGATATTTCTTAAATTGTGATAAATCAATTAAATTATTTTAAATAACCTCATTATTTTGTATTAAATACAAAATTTAGAGCACATAATCAAGAGAGATAAAAAGTCATTTTTGAGATGTCTCAAGGCTTGCCAATTTTAAGAAAGTAAGGAATTTTTCTATTTTTTACAAAATTATTAGACTTTAATCTGTAAGCGATAAAATTGGGCAACTTTTTTTTGAAAGTGCAACCTCTTCTTCCTGATAAAGAAAAGATTGCAGCTCTAAGAATCTTAGATAAATTTCATACTCTCATATAAGCTTACAAAAGTAACATCTATTTCACTATTAACTCTAATTTACAGAAAGTGATAAATTCCCGAGTCTTGTTGTTAATGAAGAGAATAAATTCTCAAAATTTTAGTAATTTCCTCTCAATAGCGTGGTATCTAACAAGATTCGTGATACTTTTTAAAAAGCAATTGGTGATGAAAATGAAAGTTATCTTGATGGAGAAGAGGAAAAACTGAAAGATCACGTTGATCATCAAAATCATGGATAGCAGCAAAACTAATCAAAGTCTTTTTCTTCAAAAGATAGTGGAAAACAAATGCAAAATAAGTCATAGACTAAGTCTTCTTCATCAGCTAAAACTTAAATGAATTAAGTTATGCTTTATCAAGAGGGTCAAAGTGATGACTCCCAATCATTCTTAGAGGAGTTAAAACAAAAGAATATTGCACTTTACGAAGATATTGCCCCAGGTATGTCACAAGTTTAAAGGAAACAATTTGCGAAATAACACTTCTAGGTCTAACTTGTAATTCTTCTATAAGTTTTCTTTTAGTTACAAGCTTAAGAATAGAAGAAAGTTTAAGCTCTTCATTTGTTGATGATTGAACAAGATAAAAGATTGAAGCTTCAGGAGTTTATTAATAATATTAAATATCTAATAGAATAAATAGATTTTTTTGTTTTTTAGTTAATAAAATAATCAGGAGAGAGTCTTAATCAACAAGAAATTCTGGAAAAACAGGAGTGCTGACTGCAGAAGTATAATTATCAACGTAATTTTTGGAGTAATCTGCGGTTTATCAGTTTGGGGTTTGACTCTTTTGATTTCTAATTATGCAAATTTGGATTTATGACTTTCTAAAATGAGCGTTAGCCACAGCAGTTGACTTTAAATTTAATTATTAATATTGATTAGTTTATTTCTTAAAGTAATTTATAATAACTTACCACACTTTTATGTCTTCTTATTTATTTAAAACTGCCGTTTATGATTAAAATGTGAAAACTCTGCATATTTGGTTTTTATCTTCAATTTGCACTGTTAAAACTTTGAGTTAATATAGAATATAATTCATAATAGATCGTGAACAATTCTCGTTGATGAAAATTATAAATATTTTGCTCTTATTTTTAATTTTAGAAATTACGCACAATGGTGTCGACTATTATGCTTAAACATTAAGTAAGAGACAACTTTAATTATCTTTAGGCAAATTTTCTTAAGTACTGACTGATTGCCTTGTATAGCCAAAATTAGAATTATTAATATATGAAGAAATAAAAAATTATTGAAGAAAAGTTTGAGTGGTGTTTATATGGGAGAATTATAGCATAAAAATTAAAATTGTTACTTGATTATCTGATAATTATTGAGCGAAGAGAATTTATATTCAATTATACAAAGGTGCGATTTGGTGAGAAATTAAACCAGTCAGTCAAATGATTAATTGCATTTTAAATAATTTATAATTACAAATTGCTATGTGATTAGATTTAATGGATATAAGTGTAAAATAAGCCCCGTTTTATCTAATTTAAGGGAGATTATTAGCTTTTGGGGAGAATTGTAAATTATAAATTATACGAAGCCTTTTATTTTAAAAGAATAAGTCTTAACCTTTTGAATGCTCTAAAAGTTGATTTATGCTTAAATGAAAGGTACCCCGGGTAAAAAACGACAGTAACATCTAAAAAATAAGATTTCTGAAGCAATGGCACTCCCTGACAGAGGAGCAAATTATTTTATTAAAGATAAAATCACTAAGGAATTACTAGTGAAATAACTTAAAAATTATTCGAACTAATAATAAATATGAATAAAAATATTAAAAATCTGCAACTAAGATATTCGGAGAGACAGATAGTCAAAAATGCGAAACATTGGCTTTAATCGCATATAAAATAGTTATTAAATTATTTAGAAAAATACATTAAAAATACAAACATATTTTGGATTTTATAATCAACATTGTAAATAAATATTCTAATAGAAAATCTATTTATTAAAAATTTTTTTTTATTCTATTTATTGTTGATTATTGAATTTGAGAAACAATTTTTTAAACATGAGTCGCATATTTTGAATTATAACTTAATGAAATATCTATAAAAAAGCAACCAATTACTTAAAAAAAGTCGTAGAACTATAGAAAAATGAACTTATTCTTTATTCTATTTTAATATGATCATATATAAAGGATAACCCCAGTACGAGTAGAGATAAAACTTTATCAAACTTTTTTAAAAAAATTCTCAATAACTTGTTAAACCTGAATGTATGGATTTCTATTCTCATTTATATAAAGTAAATAGGAATTTTTATATAAATATTGAAAAGTTTATATCTTGATCCGTCCTGGGGTTCATTATTCGTCAATTCATAAACAAAAATATGCAAAATTATTTATAATTATTTCAATAAAAATTTAATACAATAAAAATAAAATGATAAAAATTTTAGTTATCGGTAATCCTAAAATATATATATATATATATTATGCATAATTTTTCACTTTATTTTAAGTTATTATTTTTAATTTTAATTGAATAGTTATTCTGGTAAGACATCAATAGTGAATCGCTTTGTGCAGAACAAATTCGACACCAATTACAAGGCAACTGTGGCTTGTGACTTCGCAATGAAAATCCTGAAGATAGAGGATACTGAGATCCGTTTGCAGTTGTGGGATTTGGTGGGATAGGACAGCCGAATAGGTGGAATTAATAAGTTATTTTGCAGAGGGGCTTCTGGGGCATTAGTGGTAGCTGACATCACGAGCAGGGAAAGCCTGGAGAGCACGATTAGTTGGAAGGAATAAGTAGATACACATGCTGCACTTAAAAATGGTTAACCCATCCCCATGATACTGGTCGTCAATAAATATGATATGATAGAGGATATTGAATAGAGAGGGTAAACTAGTTTTAATTACTAACTCATTTTAAAAAGAACCTAAGGATAGGAAATTATATATTAAGGCTAGATATAATTATTCAGATAATTTGTCAAAACTTTTAATAAAATAGAGAGGGCAAGAACTTGAAGAACACATGACAGAAGAATTTCTATAAGAATTCGCTTAAGAACATGATTTCATAGGAGTGCTGCGAACTTCTGCAAAAACAGGATTAAACATTAATAATGCTTTCAGTCAATTAGTGAGGTAGATCTTTGTCATGGAATTTTCCAGTACTTATAATGACGGAGGGGATCAAGGTATTTATGGTGATGATAGAGGCAGCAATAGAAATGGTCAAGATACCAAGAAACTAAAGTAAAGCTTTAGGCTTGATTAAAATGGCAAATAACGAAGTAAAAGTGATAAGAAAAAGGGGTGTTGTTGAAGTCTTAATACTTCTGTCAGAAAAATATGTATCATCATCAAATAGATAAATATAGTATCATTAATATACTATTAGGGCTCTTAATTCATTCAAAGGGTAAAGGGCTTATTTTATATCAATAATATACCAAAGTTTGTCTGTAATAAATGCTTTAATAGTAATTTTATACATTTAATTATACTTCTCACTCAAGAATCGCTAATATTTTCGCATTCAATGATATAATGCATTAGATATAAAATGCTTACCCTTCTTTTTCTTTGGTGCCTTTTATTATGCCACAGCAAAGATGTGTCTTCCATCACTGAAGAGAAGTTATATATTTAATATTTCTATTTTGAGTATTTAACAATGAAATTTTTGTAATAAATAAGAGTGGAGTGAATTGGAGATTTCTACCAGTCTCAGCATTCTCTTTCCATTCTAAATTAAGATATTCCTTCTCTAATTCAAATTCATCCTTCTCTTCTTCAAGAGTATTTGGGTTAATCAGAACGAATGGCTTTGGCTTGAGTCCCTCTGCTCTTAAGTATAATTTTCCACCTAGGAACAGTAGACTGACTTACTCTCCACTTCTATATTCATTCTTATGCTGGATAACTTAACCAATCATTTGACCTTGACTTCCAGCGCTCATCTTCAAGAGTCCCAGACCTTCTTAGTGCATGTAGATATACTGACCATCAGATGTGAGAGCAGCTTTTGGCTTAATTTCCTGTTGGTAAGTGCCTGATTTCAAGTAGAATAGAGTGCCTGCACGAGTGGTCTTTCTCTCTGAGAAGTCTTTCTTTTGTGATGAATTTTCACCAAACCCATCTTGAGAATCAAGGGAGTTGTCTTCCTTTAAGAGTTCAAGCTCCTATCTCAGGTCAACTTTTATGTTATGTTTGTCTAAGAGAGTTGAAACAAGTATTGTTCCAATAAACGCTACAAAGATTTATAAAATGCTTAAAAGATAATCAAATAAGCAATAGCAAATCTTCAACATTAGATCTAACTACTCCAAGTAGCACTAATATCTTGAAAGCATAAATAAGATAAATCTTTTATAATTTAAAATTTTAAGCTAGTTCGACTGCTCTGTTATTGGTGTAAGATGCATCTTCGATAATGCTAATCAAGAAGCCTCTGGCATCATTAAGGTTTGAATCAATCATAAAAGAAAGCTTATCAGTGCTATATAGGGAGCCTGGCTCTGCAAATCTCAATGTTTGATAGAGATACTCTTTTCATAAAATTATCTTAATCCAAATCGTTTAATCAAATGAGAAAGTTTTTTTTAATTAATTACGACTGTTAAATTGAGATTTGAGATTAAATATACTCAAGTGAGTTGACGAGCATATCTTTATTGATAGATCTAATTTCCTTGAGTAGAGATAGTGAGAACTTAAAGCCACTTTCTAATCCAACCTGTACTCTCTGATTGACGTCTTACTTCTCGAGGAACTTTTGAATAAACTCGAAGAAGTTTTGTTTCTAAATTCATGATGATAAGTTAAAATGACTGAGAATATAAGATAAGCAAAAATATGGTTAAGTTTGGGCGAAAAGTTACAACTAATTTACGATGTTAGTTAGCTTATCAATTATTTATGAATAAAATTAAATTTCTATGAATTACATTTAATTGTGCCCTATTTAATTTTTTAAGAAGTTCATTGTGTATTTTTTTACTATTTTTATATACAAAATTACAACTGCTATGAATTGATGAAATAAAGAATATAGATTAGAAATATCTTCTTACCTTATCTTACTGCTCTTTGTACTTTTCAACGAATAAAGCGTACAGAATAATAAACTTTTGCTGCTACAAGTTTGTGTAGGAAGTGATGCTTTCTGGGGAGTTAACAGTGAAATACTTCTCAAAAGCTATTAAATGAGTTAAGATATGATTTTGCACAATAAAAAGTGAATTTCATAATAAAAATGAGATTTAGAAGAAATGGCGAATTCTGAATTCTTCACTCATCAGTAGCATATATCATTTCTTAAAACGACATGAATTGTAACTTACTAGGTTCTTTTAGAGCTTCGATGTTGCTCTCTGCAGTAGCAAATCCAGATATCTTATAAATTGTTTAATTTCATAGATATTAAAACCAATACCTTCATTTCTGAATAACAAACTTAACTAATATTAGCTTATATCAAATTCTCATTCAATTCTGAGATAAGTTGCCTTTTATAGAGATCATCCGCATTGTCATTAGTCTGATTCAAAACCCCAAAACCCCTTAATGAGTTTTATATGTGTTTTGATTGATATGGGTAATGTTGGGGATTAGGGTTTCATAGGGTTATGAAGTATCATTTTCATGCTAATTTAAAATATAAAAAATATTTTTTTGAAAGAACTTTTCTTACATACCCTTTGTGTAAACAAGTATAGATATATGTTTGCGAATTTTTAAAGGAAATATTTAAATTTATAAAATGCCTTTCAATGATATTCTACTTTTTCATAGATGATTATATTTATCAATCATATTTAATAAACTAAAATTCACATTCATTAATTATTTTTGACATTTATGCAAAAATCTTTTTTAAAAATTAGGATTTTATTACTTATTCATTTTTCTTTATGCTATAATACAGAGTTAGCAAATTGTTCATAGAGCTTATTTCAAATAGTTCTAGCAAAATTTCCATGCATAAATAATTAAAATATTCCAAATAATGGAGAATTAAGAGATTTTTAAGATGGTATTTCTACCATTTGACCCATTAATTTGAGATAAATTTAGCAAAGATGTATGTCTATTATAAAATAAAGTATTTCCCGAAGTAATAATAGATAAATCACCTATTAAATATAGGTTTCTTATAGGAGGTCAATTAAAATATCTATAATGGAGAAAGATATTGAAGTTGTAAACAAGTTTTAGTTATGTATTTACATTTTTGAAAATAAGTTCCATTAAAATAGCACCTAATTAATCAATAATTTAATTAGGAGGTAATAATTAAGTTCAAAACCATATTAGGAGCACTTAAATTTAAAATAAAAAAAATAATTATGCTCCTAATAAAGTTAAAACTTAATTTGAAGGACCTCCTAAAATAACAAAACTATATTGGGAGTATATAAATTATACAAATAAGCAACTTCAAATATGGAATTTGAAATTCTGAAGAAATTGGACTATTTCGATAAAACTAAACAAATCATATCGAGATTTAAAGATAACATGAAATTTCAAAAATAATAATTGATAAAATTAATTTCTCAAGAATCCATAGTTGTAAAAAATAGAATCATAAATAATTACTAAAAGAAAAAATAAAAATACGATGAAATTAAAAAATAAAATTTCAATCAACCCCATAGAAACCCTAATCCCCAACATTACCCATATCAATCAAAACACATATAAAACTCATTAAGGGGTTTTGGGGTTTTGATTGTTGTTCTCTGGAAAGGCCTTCTCCTTGTCAATGGCATCCACAACCATCTTTTCCTTAATAAATTCCTCAACAGAGGCTATGAGGTTGTCTTCCAGGAGTATCTCAGCTGTGAGACCGAGTTTTTCCTTAGACTATGAATCCTTCAAAGCGTTTTTATACGCTTTCTTCAATTCGGCGTTGCCCATTCTTTAAAAGATACTAGTTCTTTTAAGATTTATATTTATATTATTGCATGAATACATAACTTAAAGGATTTAACGAATAAAATTGGTTTGTTAAGAATTATATTAAATCTACTGTTTTTTGTCAATAATAGATAATAGGCACTTTTTGCTTTTATACAATTATGATACAATAAAAGCCAATATATTTAATCTTACAACCAATCGCTTAGATTTCTTATTAATTAAGTCTATAAATCTATTATTTTTATTGAAACTTGAGAAAGCTAAGGACAAGGATCAGCCAAAGGAAGTCCAAAGGATTACCTTCAAATATCAAGATGAAGAGAAAAAACTCCAATTATAAAATAAAACAAAGTTAAAGTATTCCCATTATACAAATTATGCATTAATTTTAATGTATTGATAACAAATAAGTTTATATTGTGATTATTTTCACTAATTTAATAGCAAAACCTTGCAGAAGAGGTGAACCCAATAATAGAGCTGTCCGCAGAGTAAGACGCTACTAATTTCGATTAATCAGTGGACGTGAGCACAGCAGCTTTCAGATATGGAAATAACAGCAATTAACAACAAACTAATAATTTTAATAATTTTGGTCAAACTAATAACAATAAAAATACTAAGTAATTTGGTAAATAGCAGTAGTCAGATATTAAGAGCATTAGAAGATGAGTTAATTATATATTTATTCACAAATTTTAGATTATAATTATATTAATAATTTAGATGATTAATACCTTAGAAATTAAGTATCATATAGAATGATTAGATAGTGGTTATGTATTAGGAATTAATAAAATTAATTAATACCATTGATAAATAGAGAAATAATATAATAAAAATCAATAAAATGAAGCATTTCCTAAAGTCTAAGAACGCATTAGTGCAGTAGAATCCTCAAAAAATATCTAAAATATTGAGTATTAGTCAATAAATTAATGGTGGAGCATAACCTAACAATAAAACCCCCAGCAATTTTATAAAATTTTTGTGAGTAATTTAGAAATTATTTAAGTAAAACTATAAATACTTATATACGAGGCAATATTAAAATGACCTTTGCATCCTTTCTTATATTTATATTTTTTAAAGATATATTTTTCTTTTTATTTTACATATTATGATTTTCTTAATTTAATTTATACTTTTAAATTAAAAAGTAATTAAACTGCACCGAGTACCAAAAGTACAAGGTTGCTACCAAAGTCCTACCCCCACCGGACACTAAGATTACTTAATTGAATCTCTTCACAATATAAACACATCTCAGTAACTGACGTTCACCTCTTAAATAAGTCGAGAATGGGATTCTCAAGAGTGTGATTCATTAAGAATTCCGAGCATGTTACGAGCTCAACTCTTTTTGAAGTTTGTGACTAAGTTTCCTAGTATATAGTATGGTACCACCAACCTCCAACTACTAACTAAGGAAAAGAGAAGTCAAATCTAAACTGGTATATAATAAGAGATTGTTTGTCTTTGACGTAACTAACTCTTACTCGACTACCACACAATGAGTGTAATCCTTAGACTATCCGAAGAATCATGTTACTCAATCAGACTTTAGAGTCTTGAAGGGTCCCAACTTAAGTTGGAATAATGCATTCTCGGAAGATTTGTAGCTAACGCTTTATCTTCTTGACCCAACATCTCCCTCACTATAGAATCCAAAACAACTCGAATAGTGATAGATGTACTTGCTATACAACTAGTGTGGTACTATCTCTTAATCCACACCAGGTAAGTATTTAAAGTTCACATATTTTGAGATGTTGAACTCTTGAATCTTTTCATTTGAAAACTTAACCTTTTCTCACATTCACTACATTGCTATTTAATATGCCGAATCCTAGTAAACTAGTATCTAATACTAGAATTTATAAAAGTGGAGTCCAAATCTGATCAACATCATTTAATTACCGATCAGAATTTTATTAAATTAAAAGTTACTAAACTTTAATTAAAAACTGGACTTACAATTAAGTATTAAGTATTACAACTTATTAAATAAGACACAGAGTCTTTAAGTATACTTACCCTTTCCACTCAAGACACACGGCATCCTTCCATTCGAGTCTAGGGTAGAAACTTTTCTTCCAGAAAACCCCGAGACCCCCAAATCCCAAAACCCCGTGGATATGATTTTGATAAATCAATAATATCCAATCAAATTTCAGATTTAGTATAACATTGAGTTATTATCAAATAAATCCTGATATTTAAGAATGGGTTAAATAAGTTATAATTATTAAAAACTAGGAAATAATTGATAACGGGATAAATGGAATCTACTAACTCTATTTAGAAATCGACATAGCAACAATATGAACAATTGTTGATTGATAGAGACTATTATGTATGGTAGAATGGTGGCTTCAGAGTCACATTCTAAGAATTCAGAAAGACCAGGAAACATGTTAGTAGATTAGAAGAGTATTATTACTCCACCAAGCAATAACTCTAAAGAGAACTGGATCAGATTGACAAAGAAATGTCAGAATAGTTAGATCTACTTTGAGAGAGTGAGAATGAAATAGAATAAGGTGAGAAGAAACAAGTAATGAATGAAGTATAGCATAAACCAGTAGGCACCTTGATAGATACAAGAATCAGAATCCTGTAATATCATGAGACCAAATGAGATAAACAGAGAATGACATTAAACAAACAAAATTAATGAAGGGTAACCAATCCCTCAAGTGATTAATATTTAGTGGCTTTTAGGCCCTAGTTTTATATTTTAATAATAATAATAATAATAATAATTTAATTTATAAATATATATATGCCTCAAATATCATATAAATCAAATAACTAATAAAGAAATATTTTTATAAATATAAAACATACTTTCTTTTGCTCTTATTTATCTCTCTTTAATATGATATTATAAGACAAAATTATAGATTGAAATCTTTATTCAGTATTGTAAAGTATTTATAGTATTATTAATTTCTATAAAGAGGCTTATCATTTTTTACAACTTTGTTCTTAACTATAAGTATACAATATATTTTATTTAAATTTTTCTACTTAGTTTTTTAGCTTTTTAATTCAAGAAGATAGATTTTGACTAAACAAAGAAGTTATTAACATTAAAATGGTGAATAGAGTTATTCTATGAAGTACCTGACGTCAATGCTACTCCTAGGAGCAGGAAGTTATCTCATTTAAACCCAGCTAAATTCCTATTTCAACTCAACAAATCAAGCACAAGCAGAAATATAAGAAGAGAAAGCTAATATCCCAGTATAAAACAATTCAAGAGTTCATAAATTCGTATAAGAACAACATTTACAATTAAATCCCAGAAGATAAACACTGTTTATATACTATGATTCAAAGAACCCACTTCATGAAGAATTTATGCATGAAGTAGAAGTCAAATCGATTGTTGACAAAATGCTTAAGAAATATCCTAATTTAGATTTGGTTCAATTTGACATCTCAAGCGAAGAATATAGCGAGAACGCTTTGAACAAGCAAGTTTTGAATCTTGTAGATTATAGTCAAGAAAGAATCAGTAAGAAGTAAAAGCCTACAGTTTTCATAAAAGCTGACGATAGACTTGTGAAATTTAATGCTAAGTATTTGAATTAAGATTACGCCGATAAGTTCAACACTAAATTCTAGAAAGAATCATCTTTCTACACAATATCTTCAACTAAAGATCTAGCTGAAAAATTAAAGCAATTTAACACAGGTTTAAACGATACCACTATCGTTTACTGTCATGATCCATCACAGCCACATACTAAGGCAAAGTAAATTGGTATGCGCTTAATGAGACAAGAAACTGAAAATCCAATATTGTAGATCAGTGACTTGGAATTGGCTTCAAAAATGGGCATGAAACCAGGCAGATTCTATTGCTACTTCAAGCCTTCTTATATTAATGGATTCGAGCAATATGTTGACAAGGATATCAACTTCAATTATTTACAGGCATATGAAGGAGTTTGCAGAGATGAATTTGTACTTAATGATTAGTTCGTTGAATCAGAGGAGTTTGATAACTTATTGAAATAGTATTGTATTTGTCTATATATTAAGTTAATAAGAACTATTTAAATTTTTTATTTTCTTGAATACTAAGGTTTCTAAACTGAAAATTTCGCAACCCAATACTTCGATCAATTCTTTACTAGGTCATTTACAGTTGAATTTGCCTGCAATCCAAATTTCTCAGAATTCAAGAGAAAATTAAAGAATGGAACAGCAACCAGACCAATCCTATTTATCTATTCACCTTAACTCTATATGTCAAGATACATCGGAGAATTCAAGGATGTTCTTAGAAATTATACAGACGTTTTCGATGTATATTACACAGAGGATAAGAAGGAAGCTTCTCAGGTCTTTTATACAAATGAGTTCCCAGAAATATTCCCTTATGTAGTCATTATTGATCCTAAGAAAAAGAAGGGCTTGAAGTCTGGAGCTGGCACTTTGCAAGAGCTGTCATTGAAGAACAATAATTTCTACTTCCAAAAATACCGTGAGATTATCTTTTTCAACGATATTAAAAAGAATCTTAACAAGCTAATTGACAAATTCTTGGATGGAGAGATTCATCACTTCTATTAATCACAAAAGATGCAGTAAGCCACTAGAGTTAAGAAAATTGCTTCAGCCAATTTCGAGTAAGCAATCGTTAAGAATCCCAATGTGACTTAATGTATTGTAGAAGTCTTTAAGCATGATTGTCCTTCTTGCACATTTAATGGCAAAGTCTTCAATGTTTTCTCAAGAAAATTAGAGAAGCATGGTTACTTAGATTAACTACCATGTTTCCGTTTAGCAATTGATAACAAAGTACCTTATCTCGGTAATTTCGGTTACTCCCCAATATATCTCTATGTTAAAAAGAGAGGCGACTAAATTGTTGAAATTAAAACTCTTGACCCACCCCAAAAGACAGAGGAGTTCCTAAAATCAGTAGGTGAATTAAGTAAACTCAAAGGCTTCTCACAAAACATCAAGCTTAAACCAAGAGAGCAAATAATAAAGCACATCAGACTTGAAGATCTAGATGAAAACTTTGATGTTGACTTTGACACTGTAGAACCAGTAGAAGTCCCTAAAACTGAACAACAACCTTAGGCTTAACCTCCTGCATCAGCAAAAGAAGACTAAAAGCAATGAAATAATGTTTTTAAAAAGTTTAATTATTTAAATTAATTCATATTTATAATCACTTTTAATTAAATCTACAATCTTAATTATAATTATAATTTAAACTTTAAATATGTCTCTTCACGTTAAGAGTAAGATTTCTTATTCACCACTTAGTGATTTCTAATTATTTTTGGAATAGATAAGCCTAGTGTGACAAACAAGAATTCTTCTTAAGTCAGTCAAATAAAGCAAAATACTACTTTCGGTGAATAAGGTAAGAAAAGGAGCGTTAACTGTATATTAACACACATATAATTAACTAAGTTCATTATGATTTATGTAACTCTTCGTCTTTCTTCTTTCTTAATATTTACATTAACTCACTCAATCATAGTTAACTCCATAAACGGAACTGCCGAGTTAAACTATAATCAAACTGGACATAGTCAAGTTGTGGGAGGCCTGGTCAGTTAATAAGTAACTGGTCCTTAACTAATTTTCGATAAAAATTATCTATGCATGAAGGCAGATATTGGCTCAGTCGAACAAGACAAGGGTAATATTTATGATTTTTCTTAAATAAATTAACAGTTGTTGTCGCAAATGTTGGTACCACGACAGTTACTTACGATTGGCATAAAGTTAGCAGACCTGACTATATTCAATCCAAGAATTCAGATGGTATTTAGAGGTTCTACTGCCATTATGTAAGATTTTATTTTGAAATTTAATCCGTCTTAAAGCCAAGAGGTATTCTAAAACCAGGCGAAAGCAAAACCTTCAATTTCTCCTTCAGATCAGAGAAAAAGCCAGGCATGTTTTTCGAAGAATGGGAGCTTCTCACTGAGCCATAACTGATGACATCTCTCCCTCAGATTAACTTATCAGGAATTGAATAATAAAATAAATCTATTCTTAAGGATTTAAAATTTCTAGTATAATAGATGGAATTTATTCAATATTTAAAATTGCAATAGAAAAGGACGATTAAATTTTATAAAGAAGATAATAAATCTCTTATAGAGAGACGGATGTACAAACTGCTTTAATAGATGAGATATTGAAATACGACATTCTAGATAAAATTGAGTCACCACCTGCCGCCCCTCCCAATCTAAGAGACCCTGAAATTTTCAAGAATTTATTTGAGACTAATAACAAACATTTGGGCTTATACTATACTCCAGCTATTATGGCCAACTTATTTGAATGCTTATTTTATATAATAACAGGTACATTTAATTCATATTTGATCATTGAATTTGAATTGTTGGAAGACATTTAAGAAAGAACTAAGGATGGTGAAGACCATATCTCTGCCTGGAGAGGAAAGATTGAGTATCTTGAAGACTTAATAACTTTAGTACCAAACAAGTATTCAAGAGAGACCTTGAAAGAAAGATATGTGCTTTTGCTCTCTCAAGCAAGAAAAGTGCCCATAGCTAGAGCCTAATCGTATCAAGTATTCAAAAATATGCTATTAGATTTATCTGAGAGTACAATTGAACTTGAAGCCAAAGCAAGAGAGGAACTGTAAATGATTGAGAACTTTTCTTTCCAAATACCTAATGAAAATTAAACAGAGGAGGAGGTCAAGAAATTAATGGAAGAACAAAAAGCTCGTAAAGCTGATTGGCTGAAGAAAACAAAAAAGAAGCCAAAGACTGAGGAAGAGGAAAATATTGAGCATGAAGAACTTAAGAATAAAGTCAGTACAGGTCTCAAGACTGAGTTATAAAGCGCATATAATTTAATAATTTAATATCTGAGTTAATCGCTACAAGAATTGAGAAAGCTGAGCAAGAAGTCGATTACGTCAAGACCAAGTGGCTCTTTGATAATCACACAAAGATGACAGTGGATTAGTATGATGAACTTCATAGATTAGAGAGTGTATTGGATATTGATATAAGCGGCAAGGATCTTATTATGAGATTGGACTTAGATGTTCCACTTTCAACTTATGTACCACCTCAGCCTCTATCCTAGCAATAAACTATGGATGATCATAATAAGTCATAGATTAACACTAAACTCAAGAAGACACAACAACAGTATTGGTTTATTCATACATTAAATTTACAAAAATTAATAAAGATATAATTTTTAATCTATAAATAGCAACACGATGCACTCATTCAGCAATAACTACTTGCTTCTCAATAAGAAGACCCTTGGAAAAAGAGAGATATCTTAGATCATACTTTGATTAAAAAGGCAACAAATGGCATTAGATATGCCATTGAACACTTGGCAAACAGAACCTTTATATTGGGCAACTTGGGTGAAAGACATGGAAAAATAAAGCCAGAAAATTCAATGAGAATCATTTATAACGTCTTGCAATAACAATTGATTGAGCAGTAGATGGTTTTCCTCCCAGATGCTATCATTAAAGACTTCGAGAAGAGAAAGGAAAATGAGGAGTTCCCTGAGTCTACAACTTTCATGCTCGAGAACCTTAACTTCAAACCAGATGAATTTGGCTTTGTAGAACCTGAAAAGCCTCCCGAAGAACCCAAGCCCACAGAAGAGGAATTGAAGAAAGAAGAAGAATTGAAGCAACAAGCCTTGGCTGCTCAATAGAAAGGTGGTGCTAAAGCAGCACCCGCTAAACCTGCTGATAAAAAGAAAGCTGAGGAGGAAGCCAAGAAAAAAGCCGAGGAAGAGGCAGCTGCTCTGGCTTTAAAAAAGAAACAAGAAGCAGAAAGAGCCATCAGTGAGGAAGACAGACTTGAACAACAACGTCTAAAGGAAGAGGCCGAGAGAAAGAAAAGAGAAATGGAGTACTTCGACTACAAAACCATTCACAGATACAAAGAAAACCTTGGCAAGTATGGAGACATTTATGTCAACGATGCACCTATGATGAGTTTGACTAATAGCAATTCAGTTGCTGAGATCAAATGCAAACGTAGAGTCATGGGAGTTAGAATTACTGAGGAAATTAGAAAGCTTACTCTGTTCTTTATGAAGAAGAGCCCAGTCGACATCAATCATAGATGGTATACCAAACCCCCTATAATGGAATATCATTCAGTTAATCTTACTGTATTTATTGGAGGTGTTTTGAAGTCTGGCATGGAACTTCTGGAAAGAGTTTTGATGATTAATTCCCTAATTGACACTGCTACTCACATTCACCTTTATGGTGAAGTTGCGCTTGCAGCTTTATATGCCATTGGTGTACAACTATAATTACCCTATACATACATAAATTAGCTTTATACCAGTTGGAAAAGTAGATAGAACAAGTGATGCAACTAAGGACTATGAAAAATGCAAAGATTTCTTCAATTAGATGTTTAAAACTTCCATCATGATGCAAAGAATCAAGTTCTTCTTTCCAGTTGACTTTTAAGTATCTTAAAAGATTGAAATCGAAGATTCTATTGATTAAGTCAATGTTTCTCATGACCAACATAACGTGTCACACTTATCAGGAACTCAACAACATAAGACATAACTTGATAAGACAAATCAAAGCAAATTAAATGCTAGTTAGATAGATGATAACATGACAAAGAATAAACCCCATTCTTAATATTTATAATATAAATGATTAATTAAAAATAATTATATTGCTTATTATACAATTTATTAGAGTTTATTCGAACTTTTTCATATGAATAAAGTTTCTAGATAAAAAAGGGGAAAAAAATTAGCATGGTTATTTTTGAAAATTCAAATAATTCTTATTATTTATTAAAAACATTAGTTTTGCTATAGTTTTAGCTAAAACGCTGGAGGATATATTCCTGCTCATTTATAAGAGCCTCCAAAATGGAAACCTTATCACTGGGCTGACAAAATTCTTGATAAGAACAAACACAGATACTGCAACATGGAGACATTGATATAAAACGCATTTAAGTATAATTGAATTAGCATCTTTTTTAATTTATAGCTGAGAAGTGGAATGCCTTGTTAGATTTGCATTGGCCTGAGTATGTGGAAATTAACAAAGTTGAAACTTACGGGTGCTACACAGCCCAGAACTATAGTCCCTATTGCTAGTATTTGATGACTCCATAGACATCTGAAGAACAAGAGCCTGTAGATCCAATTGGTGAAGATGAGTATATCCTAGAATACGGAGATTTGACAAGAAACTAAATGTTTGGTGAAATGGAGAAGTCTTTCAAACTTTTCTGGGATGGTAGCATTTCCTTCTTTAAAGATGCAGTTTTGGCAAGTGAAACTAACAAGTAATTAGTTTAGAAATTGTTAGATTTAAGAATCCGGACTCAAAACGATGACGAGCCACCTGTAACACTTCTTCATGGTTCTGAAACCGAGACTGTGATAAGACACTCAATCATGCGGTTGAAAGTTGAGTAGCAAGAAGCCTTAGAAGCTGCAAAGAGAAAAGCTGCTCTGGAAGGATAAGAAGTAGAAGAAGATGAGGACCAAATCACCATGACAAACGAAGAAAGTAGAGAAGAGGCAAGCACTATTCAGCAAGACATGAGCTAAATAGCAGACTTCTTGTGCTTTGACATTCCACAGTTTACTACTAAAATCATTTAAGGAGTGCCCATTAAAGCTCTATACAATTTGGACTAACATCCAAAGAAGACAAAAGAACAAGAGGAAGAAGATTTGTTCTTATTAGATGAGATTTGAGATTATTTTAAAGTTTATTTACTAAATTTCTAAGTTAATTATATTTTAAGAAATTAAAACTAAATCACAACACATATTTTCTTAATATCATTATAAGGTGTTATTTCATGAATAGATAGAAGTATAAGTTGGAATTTTTTATCTTAACACATCTAGAGCTTCTTTTCCCTAAAATAGTATTTTAATCTTTTAATTATACTTACTCCTTGCTCTTCGATTGTGTTGAGGACACCTAGAATTTTCTCTCTCATTTGTTTTGTTGTCATTTTCTTATTTAGTTAAGCAAGCAAAATATGAATATGCCCAGTTAAATGATGTCCTGTAGTTTGTGACAGTAATTTTAGGGCCTCAAGACCTTTATCCCAAATATCCTTGTCAGCTGACATAAATGCACCTCTGAGAGGCATGATAAGTTTTTGTATAATTGGAATTGTCTTTTCAGAAGCACCTGGTGATTGTAACAATTCAATCGCCCCTTTGTAAGCACATAAAGCATAGGGATGTTCGGTTTCAAGCAGACCTTCAAAGCAATTTATCAACAGTGGATCATAGTCAAGCTCTAATGATTAGAAGTTTACAATTTAAGTTATGAAATTAAAAATGAAATAACGTGAGTATGGCTTACCTTATGGAGATTTATCCCATTAAATGTTGTTTCTAACAGATCCATGATTTATTCTAATTGGGACACCTCCTGATGAATATACATAACCAAAATTAGTCTTGTGCTTTTTTGCCCCAGAAAATGGATCTGCTGCTTTAACTTTTCTATATCTATCTGACGGTTTTTCAGTGAATCCTGTTTTAGTTGCATTTTTACTATCTTTCAATTCTTCTTTAGGTGCTATAGTGGCAAGTGGTTTTTACCTATTTACTGCTGTGGAAGAATTTCTCAAAGGTTTTTTAACTTCCTCAAGTTTTTAAGATGCAAGAGGTACAACTTTTTTAGCAAGTCCAACCTTGTTTTCGTTTCTTGGAGGTTTAGCAAGTGGTGCTTTTCTTTCCATTCTATTATGTTTATAACTTAATTTAAATTTGATTTAAAATCGCTGATTTCATAAATCTCTCTTAGTGATAATATGAAAAACCATTACTCAAGTTTCATTAGTTAAAAGATGAACTGATTAACCTCACTTGTGATTTCGTTGATTCTTCGCTCTATATTTTGCTTTTATTACTCAAAATCTCTCTTAACTTTTGTGAGCTCTGATATCTCAAGATCCTTTTATTTTGCATTTTCTTCCTCTTCTCCCAAGTTTAATTACCACTATACAGACTGCTCCTTCCCTTTCTTAACATCACTCATTAATCTCTTTAGCTCATCAGCCAGCTTTTCAAGTTCATTATTAGCTTCGACTTTCTGATCTTCTATCTATCTCTTGAGATTCCTGATTTCTTTGTCATCTGCAATTAGAAGCTCTTTGTACATTAATTTTCGGTTTTAAAGATCATCGATACTCTACTTTTTCGCGTTATCCATTTCTTTGTAGAAAATGATAATCTGCTTGTTACTTTTGATGGCAAAGCAGAAATTGCAAACGCGATATTTCGTAGGATCTTATATACTTAGTTACAACTTATTTATTGAGCATTTATCACAGACGCAAGCTCCACAGTTGTAGCAATTATGTCTGGGTTTCTTAAGAAAACCCAAAGCCTTTTAACAAAGCTAGCAACTATCGTCTTTCTTCTTCACAACTTTATCTATATCGAAAGTTTGTGGGAGTCGCTCTGCTAAAAAGTCATCGCCTAATATTATTGGTCAGAAATTAAGTAATTAAATTGTACTTACGATTTAAATCAGTTGTCTGCTGTTTTCTGATTTTATTGATATTTTAAGCAAACTTAATTTGTGAATTAGAATCTCTTTGAGAGACTGGTCTTCTTGCTTGCTGTTTCACATCAGGGAAGGGCTATTCAACAAGTTTGTAGTCTTCATCTTAATCCAATAAATCTGGTTCAGTTAAAAGTGTCTATAAAGAATTAGAGTTTTGCGTATTATGCTTACATTGAGATTACGGCTTTCTATTTGTGGTGAAGTAGGAATAAACTTTTATGAGGAGTCTATATCCTTGGAAGTTCTTTTTCCACCTCCAAAAAACTTACTTATACCACTTGGAGCTGCTTTGTTTACTGCATCTTTTTATTGGAAACTTTCCATAAAAGTAGAGCCCTTTGCCACTTGCATGCTTTGACTTTGAGTCGTCCCTGAGCCTTTGGTTTACCTAGATTTATTACTAGGGTTTCCTTGATCTAATATAAAGATGTTTAAGTTTAGAAGACAAATATTATATAAAATGGAGGATAATGAATTCTATAATAAGTTATGAGTCTAAGGTTATTGCACTTTTGGGATTGTTTGAGAAGTATGTATTTTATTGCAATGTGTAAATGAATGTATACATATTTTAAAAGGAGATTTCAAAAAAGAATATTTGTTTTTGGAAAAATTGTAAAAATACAATTTTAGGATTGCTAAAAATAAATTTTTTCCTTATTAAAAGATTTGTTAATTTCTCGAATAAGATATTTTTAATGCTTAAGACTAACTTATATATATATATATATATATATACATACTTTAAAATAAGCTGCTTATTGAAGATTCCTATTGTTTGCGACCATTCTTTGTGGTACTGCTCTCTTACATAGAATATTACATTTTTATGGTATCTATATCTTGTACTTATAGAAGTTTCTCTTTTGTTTTTATATTTGTCAATGAATTTCAAAGTGATATTAGGTGATGCTTTATTTGTGCTTAGTTAAGTTCTTTGCCCTTTTATAAATTAGATTAATTTTATATAATCAGTCAGAATATTTATAACTAGGAAATTATATTGATAATTATATTGATAAAAGGAAGCTAAGGATCTCAATTAAATAATTAATAGTTATTAGGGGGAGGGTATATCAAATTTATTGAACATAAAAAACTAATGCCAAATAAATATATGATCCTTTAAGTTATTAGATTAATAAAATAGAGTAGAGAGGCTATTTTCAAAGAAGAGTTAACATAGAGCAATATAAATCTTTCAATAAAAATTAGAGTGTTAGGGAGAGGGAGATGCTGACACAAATGTTTTGATGTAACTTTTAAGAAATTAAATAGAAATGACTTGGCATAAGAGAGGAAAGACTTCCTCACTGTCACAGTCTTTTCACGGCAGTCTTCAGTGATGGAGACCTGGGATGTGGAAGTAAGCTCTAGAAATCTTGGCATCTGGGTGGCTCTCAGGTGGGATTGGGAAATCTCTAATAACGAGGGGGAAATACAATAGAGGTAATTAAATGGTTACTATATATAGTTTTCTTAATTCTTTTCTCAGCAATTAATGTATTCATATTTTAAGGATAACTTAATTGATAATTATAAAAAAATAAGAATTTATATAGTTTCTTTATAATAAATTTTATATTTTACAATTTTATTTTTTAGAATCAAATCTTCAATGTAATTAAAAATTAATGATAAAATATATACTAAATAAATTTTCTGGCATTAATATAAAAATAAACAGCTTTAAATTATTTTGATACACTCATTTAAGTTTATTTAGAAAATCTGTATATATTTACAAATTGGGCATATAAAAAGGAATAATTTTAACACGTACAAATACTACTATGCTATTTAACGAGGATGGTAGCAGCCTAAAAGAATAATTAATTGATATTGAGTAATCTATTACCTTCTTGAGAGTCCAATAAGCTTTCATTGGCCAGAATGGAATGGCGTAGACATTATACATCAAACTGTTTGGGTGAGGCATCTTTCTTTTTCTTTCTCTTTAATTCCAATATTATTATTTTATATTTCACAAACCACTTAAATCACTCTCATTTCAAATTCACTTCAAATTATTTTAAATAGAAAGCTCAAAAGTCATTCTCATCTCTACTCATTGAATGACGAGGATCCATTTAGAATTAATAATATATTTAACCCATAATTAAAAACTTAAGGTTTAGAACCATTGTTCAAGAAATGACCTGGAGTAGTGTTTCTAGGTGACTCATAACCATTAACATGAACAGGGTTCTAAACTAGACCTCCACGATTATACAAACGTTAATAGCTCTCGCCATTCATCTCTAATAGATTACTGTTATTGTCCATCTCTAAAAAGTCAAAGCTGTAAAATTTATGTGAAGACTCTGTTGTATATCATATGAATTTGGCTACAGCCAATAAATTAGTTGAATTAGTTCACAGCTGGATAGCTGCTGATAGGATGATTCACTGAATTGTGCAAGTGAGGCATAGTATTATGATGGCTATCAACTGCAGCAAGCATGGAGAATGGCAAGCTATGAGCTGGCTTATCTAAATGTGATACAGGATGTCCACCAGCAATTGTAGAGCTAAAAAAGCTTGATGGCTCTAGGTGAAGTTACTCGTGTTAAATGTGGCTATGGTGATGACTTGCATGCAAGCCACTTAATCCTCCTGAGCCTAGCCCAAAGAAATCCTAATCTAGATGGCTATGATGATTTAGCTTCTTTATATAAAAACTCTTAGGTTTTTGAAATGGAAATCGAAGAGACCATGGTTATGCTGAGTAAAATTTCTAATTATCTAAGAGTTAGACCTCTTGAAAACATGCTTAAATTATGGATATTCTAAGGATCACTGTGTTTCAGATTTGGGGTAAGTGGTATAATTGCTTGCTACTTTAAACCTTAATTTAGGGTTGGGCACTTTGCATTTTTGCAAGGGAAGGAATGATTTTTGCAGGTTCAAGGAAAGGGCTTTGCTTTAAATAATATAAGTTATTTCAACTTGAGTTTCTACCTATCCATTCCCTTCAAAATTTTACTTAACTGTCAAGTGCATAACTCATAAACTATTAAATGTAATAATTTTTGACAATTTTGTCTTTTCCTAGTTTAACACTCTTTTTGCGATGAGCTTTTACATATAATCATAAGTCCTTTCATTCAAGCTTCTATTACTATCTTTTCTAGAATAAGCAACTGATGGCTGCTTGACAATTCTTTGAGGTGGCTCATCTTCATCTTCTAAATCTGAAAATAGCATACTCTTTTCTAAATTGTTCATGTCAAGGTCCCTCAATAATTATATCACTTAAAATATTTCATAAACTTTGCGCCATTCTTTTCCGTGAATCTTCAAAGCTTCAAGGAACCTAAATTGCTTTAGACAATATAATTTCATGTTATTCTATATTTGCCTGAAATTATTGCCCTGTTTAGCCCTTATCTCATTTTCTCTGCTACTCTTACCTATAATTGCGTTTTAGTTAACTACTTAACAAAGTTACAAATAAAGTTTTGTGTTTCTTACTTTGAACATTTTGAGCAGTTTATTTTCTACCTCTTTTCATTGCTCCACCAGTTTGCGACTATTGCTAAGTTAGAGAAAGGGATGATTGACCAAAGTAATTGTCCTAATTGTCATCTTCCATCAAAACATCCTAGCCAAGGCTTTCTTCAAATAGCTGTCCATTATTCCCTTCTTTTGAGTCTTCATTTTTATATAGTAATTAATCGCCTATAATGGGAAAATTAACATAGAATAAAAGTGTATGCATTTTTTATTAAATATGAATTTCATGCTGTTGCTAATCGCTCATCAATTAAATATTTTAAACATAGCAAGAAGATATATCAAAAAATAAAATGTAGGTAAATGAAGAGTGGATATTTTCGTGAGGATGAGCGGCTGTAGTAAGTGTTGAGTTAGTATTTGCTGTTTAGCCTACTTTACCTGTAGGACTTAGTCTTGGTTGATTGACTTTTTTATTATCACTATTGTTAGCATTTTTTAAATCTTGAGTCGCTTATTGATGAATTCCCGTGGTAGTAATGCAAGTGCTCTCCCCACTTCCAGTACTGGTCACTACTCTAATCGACAATTGCTTTCTGCAATTTGAAGAAGAAGAGTGAAGAGATGAGGAAGCAGAATTTGCTTACTGATTTGCTAAGACATGACTTACTCCTACATCACTTTGCAATTCGTCTTACTTATCGGTAGTATTAGGCCCACGAAGAGCTGAAAGAGGAGGAGTGTTAGTGAGGGAACTTGATGCTGAAGTTGACTTGTCATTTCGCACGGTGATATGATTTTTATCATCAAATAATTAGTTGTTCATACAAAAATCCAAAAATTAATCACTCTTTGGTGAACTGTTTAGCAAATGGGAATTTTATGGATAATCCTGAAGATTAAAAACTTCGCTTAATATTATTTAAGCTGATTAGAGTAGTAGTTTTAGTTTTCGTTCATCAAATTATTATTTTGATAATTTACCTATAAATATGATAATAGTGGAGATCATGGTCATTACCTTGGTAATTGTAACGATGATGTTTTAATAATTTAGATTCAATCAGTTTCTTACTTATAAGTGTCAAAATTCATTTAGAATTTGATTTCTCGGAATAATTATTGCTTTTGTTTTAAATCATTATATAAATGTATATAATTTATTTTTAATTGAAATGACTTAATCTATGAATCATAAACCAAGCTCATAGAAATATTTGAGTAATTAATTAACTCTTAAATTCATTCATATTCATTTCATATATTATACGTTTTCACAAAAGCAGGGTGTTTTGAGCAATTTTGAGTTTTTCATCGTTTTCTTTATGCATTTAAGATTCTTTTTCATGTTTCTTGAGATGTTCAGCACTTGCGAACATACGATTGCACACATAGCATATCTTAACTTTCTTTTTAGTTTGATTCATCATGTGAATTAGGTTATCGTGCTCTTTGCACTTGATTGAGTAATTCTCCAGCATTTATTGCTCCTACTCTTTGGACTGGCTGAGTGCCTGTATTACTCTATTAACTAATTGCTCATTATCGAACATCTTCTGAAGTTCCTTTTCTCTTTCAGTTTTCTCTATCTATTCAAGTTTACTAGTGAAGTAGGCGTCCACTACTTAATGCTTTTTATGCTGTTTTACAGCCATGTCTGAGGTGTTTCTACCTATTTGTTCACTGGCTTTGGTTACGTTTGCATATCCTGTGCGAATTTGAGATTGCTTCTTTTGAGGTAATAATTCATCTTCCATCATCTCATCTTCGATATTGCTTGAATAAATTAAAATAGATTCAATTAATAAAGCTTATAACAGTAATTGTAGCAATATCTTGTTACTTTTAAAAGATAGAGGCTTTTTAAGGGGCTGGTTTCTAAAAAACGGCATCATTAATTGAATTTATAGATGTTTTAGATAGAGAAATTTGACTTTATTTTTGGTTAGTGTCTTAACTCTAGTTAGTATCCAAATCATTAGAGGTAGTTCCAAAACTAAAACTAAATGTTATTGCTTGATTATTATTTCCACTCATTTCTTTTGTAATTATAATTATAAATGTTTTTAACAAATTTCTGTAATAATTGCATTTTTTACAATTGCTTTGTAAGGCTAATTTGGTTTGAATTAATAGAGGATAATAAACTATGTGAGATGAATGTTTATAGCTAATATATTACGAGAGTATGCTTTATCTTAAATAACATTTAAGCTTTGTGCAACTACTTCTTAAAATGCCTAAATTCGTTTTTTTGCTTCTATGAAATAGCTGCAAATAAATAGTATTTTTGAATGTGGTAGGTAGATTAATTCAGCAATCAAAACCCCAAAACCCCTTAGTGAGGTTTATAAGTGCTTTGATTTGTAGGGTATAGTTGGGGTCTTATTGGGGTTAGTAGAGAAATTAGGCCAATTTGCAAAATGAGAAATAGAAATTAGCGAAATTTAGGGTCTATTTATGATGAGTAATATTTAGATTTACTGCTTAAGCTTAGGTATGGTACAAGTATTAATATAGACTAAGTCAAACCAGTGTTGAATTATACAGCCATAGCAAGACTCCTACACAAGAGTGCCCCAACGTTAGGTATCATTGCTTGTTAGCTGTTTAACATTATAACTCAGGCTCTTGAAAACATCCTGCAAGAAAATAAAAGTTCTCACAGGTCCATATTGACTATCTCTGTGACTCTAAGACATTAAAGTATTGGGCTCACTTTCCTCTTGACTAACGAGCTGTCATGTTTCATCGCAAGTTTCCAGACATGCGTATCTCTCCTTAGACTATAGCCAATATTTATAGAAGAAATGGTATTACTTTCAAGACTGTCAACAGAGTGAAGAGAGTGATTGATTTTACAGTGCCATTTTATAGTAATAATTTAAACTATATATATGATTAAATGCAGAGAGCTATTACTAATAACATCAAGTTCATACACGCTGATGAAGCTGTGTTTACCTTCAACACCTTTATTAATAAGTCTTGGTATAAGAAGTATGATAATATAGAAGTCTACGATTAGAAATTAAAGGTTGTAACTCATGGAATTTTAGCAGGTATTAGTGAAGACTCTGGCTTAGAAAGTTATGTTATTCATCCTCGCTCTATTAAGCGAGAGTAGTATATAGAGTTCCTACATAAGCTGAGAGATAAATACAACGATTATGAGATCATCCTGTTTGTTGACAACCTCTCAGTTCATAAGACTAAGGAGTGTAAGAAAGCTTATGAAGAGTTAAACATTACTCCTGTATACAATGTTCCTTACAGCCCTTAATTTAATGGATTTGAATTCTACTGGAGTTAAATCAAGACCCACTACAAGAAACTGCTGCTATATCACCTAATGCATGACTTGCCTATAGATACAGTAGACTTGATTCAGAGTAGCTGCAATAGAGTAAGCATTGATAAGACAACAGTTTGTGTGAGAGAGGGAGGAATGAATGTTTATAAATAAGTTTTAGATTTAAATGACTGAATAAGTTCACATATTAAATTAACCCAGAAATGGATTTGGTTTCTCTTTCTTCTCCTCTTCTTATGGCTTGCTTGGGCCCATATTTCTTCTCTTTGTGCCAGCTCCTGTATCTATGTTCATTTCATCTGGCTTTTAAACATCTTTATAAAGTCTCTTGCTCACTTCATGAATGGTCTAAGACTTTCTCTCTCTGTGAACCTTTGCATGTTCTTTCATTAGAAATATAGCAGTTCCAGGTTTCCTTAAAGAGTTATAAATCAAAGCTTACTAGAAAGGAATGGATGCTTCTTAAGCTCTGCGAGTCAGGTTTCGCTTATTAGTATGCTGCTTCTTTTAATCTTCTGGAGAAATTGATTAGCGTTTCTTGTGGGCTTCTTCAATGATCTCTTTGAGATAACTCTCTCTTAAAGTGCCAAGAACACCAAAGAAGAAGCTCCTTTCTGGAAGTTTGTTAGAGAGTTGTTTCTTGGTAGGAATATAAACTTCCAACTCTTCATCTTTCATCGCGTCCTCGTATAGATTAGTGACTGAAATCTCTGGGTATTTTGGTATTTCTATCAACTTTATTTCATTGTTTTGAAGGCTTTCTTCTCATCTCAGAGAATAGCTTTTAAGAATGAAATTTTGGTACCTTCCATCGTTGGAAGGAATAAACCCACTATAGTATGTGGTTAAATATATGTCATATGTTTACCATGCTGAGTGAGGTATCGATAGAGATCTTCCTTGCTTCTAAATCTTGAGATCATTTCTTAAGCTTCAACGCTCTTCATTGCTGTACTTATAGATTCCATCCTTGTTCCTTCTCTTGTTATTGAATTTCAAATTTTAATATATAGAGTTCTGGATCCTAATGTTAAAAATCTTAGTATTAAATATGTCTTATAGGAGGTCAAGCTGGTAAGGATACGTGGAGAAAGCTTGCAGAAGCTGTAACAAACTGCAGAGATTGAGCTCCATTTTTATCAATTTAGTTCCATTAAATTAGTACTAAATTTGTTTAAATTTAATTAGTATTTGTAGTAAATTCGTTTAATTTTAATTGGTACCAATTTAATAGTACCAAAACTTAATTAGTACCTCGTTTAAACTGATGAGGTTTTCATGGAAAAGTTCCAATGTGGTTCAAAACCTAATTGGTACCAGTACCAATCTGAATTTATTCTCAGTTGGTACCAAAATTAAAAATATTAAGCATAAAATTAGAAAATTTATAGTTATAAACTAAGTATAAATATGATGTCAGCACCTAAGAATCAACCATTGTTGTTGCAGTCCCAGCTCCTATACATAGTTAGTATAGCCAGTGAGGTTTTCACTTATTAATAATAGAAATTTAAATTTGAATTTAAACATGGCGGCTAACTTAAATCGCAAAGCAGTCTCTCTTGGCAGTGGATAATTTTATCTAAACTTTGGCTAAATTAAGAAGCCAGAGATCATCTACATTGAAAAGGAACCAGAGCTTAAAGCTCTTTAGTTTGAATTAGAGGTGTTTGTTCTAGAAATAAATATCAGGAAGCAGAGAGCAGAGATGGGTATTTAAACGCTAATCGAAGATGTTGAGGAGTTAAAGAACATCTTATAGTAGAAAAGATTAAAGCAATATAATGTGATGAATGCTAAAATTTCTTCTCAACTGATTCTAGCTTGAAGAGGCACATCAAAGAAATACACTCTGGTAGAGCTTAGTCTATTTCAAGCATGATAAAGTCGATGGGAGATATTAATGCACAACTTGTATGAAGTCCTACACCCATTCAGCAAAAGTGAAGAAACATATGCAAAAGCATTACTTAAGCGAGTTCTTGATTCAAGATAAAGAAACTTAAAAGCTTATACCTGCTAAGAGAAAATCAAATACTATTGAGTCATAAAGAGATTAACAGGAGAGACTCAAGAGATAGAGGCTGCATGAATTGATGAATCAACCGCTAGGCAACACTATATTAGCATGCTTCTAAGCCAAAGCTCTGAACATAGCTGCATTAAATGCAATTGATATTAGCAGTTGTATTGATAACTATTTGCAAATAAGCGTTCCTGCAAAACCAAAACTTATTGTAATTGATGACTATGCATACAAGGTGTATCCTTACAGCTATCTACTTAAGAATGAGCAAGACCAAAATGAGTTTGCTAACGAATACATGATTCTTAGAGAGGCTTAGAGAAGAGATTGCAAGAACTTGCTTAAGCTAAATGGTGTAATTTTAAGCTACGGTTATATCGCATTAAGGCTTAAGAAATATGAAATGACTCTGAGAGAATATCTGAATCATAACAGATACCCAGATGATTTGAATAAAATACTATCAGATATGATATAAGGTGTCAAGGAGTTGCATGAACTTGGATATGTTCATAGAGATTTGAAGCCAGAAAATGTTATGATAAACCTCTGCCCTTTAGAAGTAGTTGTTATAGATTTCAATAGAGCATTAAGATAAGAGATAGTAACCTTAGCAAAGGTTCTTGGGACACCTGGATACTTCCCAATCAGAGAGAAATATACTAATGGCTCTGTTTAGTGGGATGTATGGGCAATCGGAGCTATTATATTAGAGAGTGATATGGAAAGTATGGCTTACTTTGGTGCAAAGTTTGAAAAATAATCAATCTGTTTACTTAAAAGCATATTAAGTAAGAAAATGTATGCAAGGAAATAAAAAAGATAGTTGAGATGATAATAATTAGTGCTCCCTCTTATCCAAGGTAAACATTGGATGACATACTTGTGCCACTTAAGAGAGCAAGATTCCAGAGATATAACAAAGACAAGCAAATAAAATTCGTTTGAATTAAGAAGACTAATACTCATTAAATATTAATAAAATTCACATAAAACCTGCGTTTTCTCTACTAACCCCAATAAGACCCCAACTATACCCTACAAATCAAAGCACTTATAAACCTCACTAAGGGGTTTTGGGGTTTTGAATGCTCCATCGCCAACTTACACAAGTTTATCGAGCACTCGTTTTTATAGAGAGAGAGGCTTTGTTATAATTTAATAAAAATACACTTCTGTTGAAGCTTTTTTAGGATATACCTAGAAAGCTCAAAAGTCACTCTCTTAAAATAAATGCCTTATATAAATCAATATAGTCGATCCATCTAGATTTGAAGAGAAATTAGGGACTTAAGGTTTGAATAATGCATTTTTAGTATCAAATTACTAGTCAAAGCTGTTCCTATAGTTACAGCCAATAATATGGGATTGTTCTAACATTTAATTTATTTATGATTGAGCATATTACTTGGGTCATGGAAATTTATCATTTAGAAAGCTGAGTCAAGAAGTCAAACTCATTCTGAGAGTTTCAAATAATCTGCACATGCTTATCATCATACAGTCTAATATTCTAAGATTATACTACTTTGCTACTTTGGAGCTGTTTAGGATTGTATGAAATAATCAAGCTTTGCTTCGGGTTTTCTACAACTCTTCTCTTATTGCATTTCCTTTCGATTATATTTCCGTTTTAGGAACTATTATCAATAGCAATTTGAGTTTTATTTAAGACTATTAAAATCATGGACCTCTAAATCATATAACTACGAAATCAAATTCCCTTCACTTTCTAAATTGCCTTCTATAGCTTAGGTATTAATGTTGGCTTAACTAGAATCATCCTCTCTGTATCTCTTTTGTAAGATGGCATGATTGGCTTTAGACTGCCTCATTTACATAGTGCGAGTTGGCGAACTGCATGCTTCATTGGCTAAGAGAGATTATGATCCAATAATTTAATGAGATTCCTTTCTCTTTGTATCAGATTTCTGCACTATACGAATTTACTGATTAGTGTTTAATTTTATAAATATATTTCTGTTGCTCTTAATTTTTTCGTGTTGTCATTTTAAAATCTGAAATTATGAATTAAATTAGTGTAGTTGCTTTGACTTTAAGGGGAATGAACTTTATTAGTAGTTTGACTGTAATTTTGAAACTCTGTGCTTCCATTAGGAATATGAGATCTAGTGGATTTTGATGGGGAACCTAAAATCTGATCTTGTTCCTCCATCTCTGAACCGTCAAGTGAAATATTAAAAAACTAATGCAATTTATATTTGAGATGAGCTTTTAGGGATTTCGGAACAGAATTCTCACTTTCATTCAATAAGAGTGGTTGAAATAATTACTTGTTGGAATAGATAATCCCTCAAGAATTCATCTAGATTGATTTCTTTTTTCTCTATTTTTACAAAGAATTTCTAGGCATGTGAGCGCGCTTAAGTACTCGTACGTGTTCCAACATGCATCTAAACTTTAATAGTAATCATTGTATCTAAAACCTGAAATGCTCTTCTTTTGTCCAACGACCTTGCCTGAAATAAAATTAATATTTAATCATATCTTATTCATATTTTTATAAATTTGAATAATTAGTTGTTCGATTTACCATTATATTTATCCATTAGCTGACTGGAATCACTCTTTGGTAATTACTTAATAAATATTTCTTATACTTCGCTGCCTTACACTGAGTTTATTTGCTGATTAATATATTTAAACATACATTTTTTAAATTTACCTGAACGCCTTTGAGATGTGCAACTTAGAGATCATATATAATAATTATAAGCATAACAGACCTCAACTAATATCATATGAATATAGATGATGTTGATCAAATTAATCTTAAACTTGCAACACCTGCTAGTGATCAATTGGCTCAAAATCCTGATAGATCTACCCCTCAGTTTATAATCAAAATTATTATTAAAATTCTGCTCTTATTACATGTCAGCGGTCTCGGAATAATAATAATAACTAGATTGTATATAATTTATCAAAGTAATAATAATACTGTCGCAATGTATATTTTCATTTTGAACCCAATTATACATTAAAACGCTCTTCATAATTTAATGTTTTGTAAATAGGCATAAAAATTAAAAAATATTGCCGTTAATACATACATTTTTATATCTAATACTAACTATGTTTATAGAAGATGGAAAGGAAGATGACTAAGATAACGCAGATGATAAAGATGATTCAAAGCCACCAATCATTTAAATAGTTATTTGGTTTAGATTATGTACTAAAATATACGGTCAGATAGAATCTTTTAGTGCATAAATTATTACTTATAAATTTCTTTAAATTTTAATAATCCATCGATTGAGTTTTTATGTATTCCTTATTGCATTTATGTGATAATAAATCATAAATTCAACATTTAAAGCTATTATAAATTTGGGGTAAACAAAAATAATAAAGTTAATCTTCATTACATTTATGGTATATTAAATTGAATGCTTGTGGTTGAGAGATACGATCCTTAACACAAGAATTTCCTCCACCAGAGCAGAGTCCACCTCTACAAGAACAGTGACTTCGCTCCCTTCATTAAAGAGAGCAACAGTGAGGAATTCCTCAAGAATGCCTCCTTCGCAACCAACGGCCAGGTGCTTTTGATCCAAACCAACACTCATGCATACTACTTTGATTTGCAGAGTGGTGTCAGAATTTATAAGGAAAAGTTCGCTAACGAGGAGCAGAAAAATGTTAAACTCACCTATGACTACACAAATAATGTGTTCTACACATTTAAGCACACTCAAGCTAACACAAGACTTGAAGTGGTTTAAATCACTAACTTCAAGAAAGGAGGAGTAATATAAAAATATCATTTAAGTCTAGGCAATTAGCTGTTTTAAAAATAATAGGCTAAAGAAAACTCAAACTTTATTAATCATTAAATTAAGTCATTATATTTATCACATTGATTAATTCTGAGCTAGTTGCATCATCTACATCATCAATTACTAAGCTTAGGAATTATTAGGAGAAAACCCATTAACTGGATTAAATGGCTATTAAGTGGTGTTAGACTACTACCCAAAACCCCCTTATGCACTTCCACCATTTATTCCACCTGTAGTTTGCAACAAAGCCATCATGTTGCTATCCATCATTTAATCAATTGAGAGTGGAGCAGGCTGCATTTGAATGGGCTACTATTGAACATTTGGTAAGAGCATTTGATTAACTGGTTAGAAGGTACCAAGATTTTGATTAACAGGTTGGAAGTTCATGGTGTTTGTTATCTATTGAACCACTGAATTCAACTGGCTCAGTTGTTCTTTGTTTTGCTGTTAAAGTTAAGTAAGCAAAGTAATTACTTAGTTCTGTTGCTAAATCATGCTGTACAAATACTCAGTAGAAATGCTTGGCTGTTAGAATCTCTTATGTTGACCTTTTGAATCAAAAGTCTGCTGCTAGAATTAAAGTGGAATTTACTGTTACTGCTTTGGTTGGGGTTATTGTGCGATTTAAACAGAGGCAGCTTCTTTCTGGGCTTTCTCTTCTTAAGATAGTTTCTTGAATGATGAATCAATTTTTGGTTTTGGTTTAGGGTTATCTTTTAAGTGCTTTACTTCTTGATCATGTCTAATCTTATCATCGGCAGTCATCTACACATACTTTGCCTTTTCTTCTTCATTAAGAGCTTTCCACTTATCTGACAATATGTTCATACATTCTTTCATGCTCTTGCCTGGATTTTCTAATCCTACACGAGATCTATTTTCTTTGACAAAGAACATGTAAGGATTTAGAGTTTTCTTGACTCTTTCATCATCATTTTTAGAAATACCAAGTTCTTCCTTAGTTCTTCTCTTTCTTTTTTTACCATCCTTGAGATTTTTACCACTAAGATTCAGAGTTGATTTTCCTTAAACAATGCTAGTAGAACCTTTCAAATTTTTAAAGGAACTGTCTTAAGTCTTGTCTGATTTCTTGTCATCAAATAACTTAACCACATGTTTAATGGTTGGCTTACCCTAGACAATCTAAATTGTGGCTTAATGAGCGGCTTTCTATATGCTGTTTTAGAACTTTGTCCATTCTGTGGCTACTAAAGTTGCTAGTTATTCTCTATTTTCACTTAGATTTGGGTTAGCAAGCAGTAGTTCCTTGATCTTAGTGCTACAGAACTTATTGTAATCCATATTCTTATTATATTAGCCTCCTCCATTGCTTGTTTTACTATCTTCTCTGAGATTAGAGTCTGTTTTAGTTTTGGGGTCATTACCTTGGCTATCATCTCCAGTGCTGACATCAGTTAAAGTTGAACTACCTTGCTTCTACTCTTCTTCTGGATTTTCAATTTTACCAGTGTGAAACTCCTAATGCATATTATCATCATTTTGATTATCCTCATTCTTCATGAGATTTTGTTCGCTATTTTGCAGTTGATCAGTTTCCATAGCATCTTCATCATTTTCAATATCTTCTTCAATTAACTGATTGTCTAGATCATGTCTTTATAAGCTTTCCTCTAGTTAATTAGTAAGTTCCTCTCTGCTTGCATCGAAATTTGCGAAATCTTCTGTGCCTGAGTGCATTGATTGCTCTTGAATGTGTTAATCTAGTAATGTTGACATTAAAGTGTGATTTTGGTACTATTTAATTTTTTGTGTTAATTTTGAGTTTATTTTTGATTATATATTGCAAGATCTTAGCATTGCTTATATAAATTATAATTGATTTAAATGAATGGTAAATCTGAAAATATAATTTCCATTAATTTAAATTAAAATTTATTCATTAAATCATTATAACTATTACTTATGATGTATATTTGTGTTTTCTACTGCATACAAACTAATAAAGGTGAAAGAAACTGAAAAGGATAAAGACAAGGAAAACCCAGATGCCAAGAAGGAGAAAGAACCCTCTCAATCAGAGAAGATGCAAGACCTGATCGTGCAGTCTAACTTGCTCTCCGGAGGTATTGAGAACAGATTCCTGACTTTGTTCTCTCAAGACACTCAAACTCAACTTAATGAGCTGATCAAGATGTCACAAGACAAGAAATTGTAGTAGTTGTTGCATGATCCAGCAAGAGAGCAGGAAGATGACAAGATTGTTTCATCTATTATTCATAAGGATTATTAATTTACAGATTGAAAGCATAAATCATTATAGGGTGGGGGAACCTGAGTTTTATATTAAATTTATATGATAAGGGTGAGAATGAGAATGTGGACAGAGTAATAGCCTATCTCCAACAATTCCTAGAAAGAAAAATTCCAATGGTCCCCTATGCCAGACTATCCGGTGAAGATGGAATGCGTCTATCCCGCGCATCCTTCGCAGTAATGATTAAATTCAGCGAGTTCTTCGAAGAATTCAATAACTTAGTTGATGACGTTGAAATGATGTGGAGCGACCTCGAGGATGACGCTGAGAGAGACATCAAGATCAAGGAGCAATTGAAGCAGACTCCACACTATGAGCAGATTGCTAAGAGATGGGAGAGTGCAAGCAAGATGAGACAGTGGATCAGTGAGAAGAAGAAGAACCTTATTGAGAAGATCAAGAAAGAGGTAGAGGCTGAATATACCAAGAAGAAAAATGAAGTCAAATATAAGACAATATAAACAATTAAGTGAAGCTTAAGTGTATAAAAATGATGGTTTTGATTTTTAATGAAGAGAAGAAGAAGTAGGAAGAGAAGGAACAAAAGGAAAAAGAAGCCAAAGAAAAATAAGAACAGAAAGAACGTGAAGAAAAGGAGAAGAAAGACAAAGAAGCTGCATATGTTAATAACGTATATACTTATTTATAAATTCAGCTGCAACAGCAAATGCTGGATCTGATAATCCACAACCTCCGGTTGAAGAGGAAAAGATAGAAGAACCAGTTCCAGTAGTTGAAGATTCAGTGTAAATTGACACATCCACAACTAAAGTCGAGGAAACCACAAATCCAGCTGAAGAAGAGAAGAAACCAGAGGAAGATGCTCAAGGTTTCACTGAAGCTGATAAAGTCATTATTGAAGACCAATGTGATACTAAGTTTAACAGTGAATTGCAGAAGATCTACGAAAAAATCATAGAAAAAGCTGAATTTTTGGTTAAGCTCTAAGTAAAATCAATATTAAGTGTTTTATCAAAATGTATGAGGCCACTTTAATCTTAATGTTTTAAGAAGTTTACCTGGTGTCTATCTAGTAAAAGACCCAACCAAGAAGAAAGAAGGCAGTCTATTAATTATTAAAGATCCTTCATAAACAAAGGAATCAGTGGATGGTGAGATTATCCCAGAGCCAGTATTCGACTGGAAGGACAGACTTAAGTCATGGAGATAGATGCAAACTAGCAAGGGTGCAATTAAATCGTTCACTGATAGAAAGAAAGAAATCTTTGATTCCTCAGTCATGTCTATTTTAGCATGCTTGTAAACTCCAATCAACACTCAGCGCATCAAGAAGCAAGTTTTATTCAATTTCACAATAATTCACTTTTTATTCCTAAGTTGAGTCCGTGTTCCTGAATGCAGCCAAGAGAGTAGCCGGTCTTAAACTTCTCGGCCATTTAATAAACATGGAATTACCCCAAAACCACCGTTACGACTTGATTTCATGGTTCGCATCTTCACTAAGAGGAAACAAGAACCAAATGAGTCACTATTTGGATGACTTGAAGGGTTGTGGACTGCACTTGGAAGACCTCGCTAGAGACAACTTCTTCAACATCATGAGAGGATTAGTGAGACAATTGAAAGATACCAATGAAGTTGATGAAATCAAGGTCATTCTCAATGCACTTAAGTGGAAGTTTATCGCTAGAGATCATGCTTCACTCAGAACTCTCGATATCTTCAAGACATTCAAGAAAATGTAATTACATTACAAGCTTACTCTAAAAGCTAAATATTATATAGTGATTGCATGAAGGTGATGGTAAAAAAGACAACAAACTCAAGAGAGCATGGGGTAGACCACAATATTCAAAGCCTTATTCTATATATCAAATGATCATATTAATGATATAAATAATTAGTTAGACCCATTAAACAAGAAGTAGTTAGTAATGAAGGAGAAAAGAAGCTCACAAAGGAAATTGTTAATTCCTATACAAATATTAAAAATATTTATATATTTCATCAGTAAAGGAAGTGATTGACCTATTTGAACAAGTGTTTCTACTAACAGTCGGTAGAATCATCAAGCCAGACACCGGTGCCTTCATGAAACTCAAGCAGAAGGGTACAAGTATCCCTACTCTTGAAAAAGCTCAATCAGTTATTGATGAGATCTTTTTTTTATAATATACTCTAATTAACTCAACTGAAAGGGTTACCCAAAATCACTTTCATTGATCTATATGATTGTTTAATATGAGAATGTTTCAGAGCATTTGATTGGTTAAGCATTCGAAGTGATTTTCAAGGAATTCGAGAGATACATCAAGATCATGAAGATGTTCAAGGGTATCGACTGGAACATCTATGTCAAGATGAGAAACAAGGAGAGAAAGGCTGGTGATGCCAAGAAAGACTACGACGACGAAAACTTACTTGATGAGGATGAAGTCGCCGCTGAGGAGAAGAAAGATGAAGAAGAGAAGAAGGAAGATTATTATTTTAATATAAATTTTCTTAAGTAAATATAAGGAAGCAGTCCAATTTTATATAATAGCTTTTTATGAACAAATGAAGATGCCCAAGCTCCAGCAGACGGTAGTGCTTCTCAACCAGCCGAAGAAGAGAAGAAAGACGACGCTTCACAACCACCTGCCGATGGTCAACCAGAGGAAGAAAAGAAAGAAGAGGAGAAGAAGGACTGTGAAGAAGAAAAGAAAGACGGCGATGAGGAAGTCAAGGAAGAAGAAGACCTAGAGGAGAAAGAGAAGCAAGAAGCCATTAAAAAATAAGAGGAAAGAGCCGAGAGAGAAATGAAATCAATTTATAAACTGTACAGCGAGAGTTTCCTCAAGAGACTCCTCAGATTGGTTGAAATCTTCACTTCAATTGCCACCACCAGTCCCTACCCACTATCCATGGTGCAGAGAGTTGCTAATCCATATCAACTTGAGACCTTGTTGAATTTACTAATCTTATCTTCACCAAGAATAAAGATTGTAGTGCTAAAAGTCATTCAAAATCTTATTAAGATTGCTATTCCATTCGAAGTTTTTGAGGAAACAATCAAGATTATCTCTCAAGACCCTAAGTCTAATATTTAATAAATTAATTCATCTCATTATTAAATTCCATTTTAAGTCACAGGCATATGAGATTCTTAACAAAGTTATCCCAAGCGTGAAATTCGAAGAATCATTGTTCTTGAAATTCCTGTATAATTACCTACTAAGTGTCAGACACAAAATGTGGACAAAATCCGGTATAGAATGTAAGTATTACCATAAATTATTCCTATTATATTTCCATACTTTACTCCGGCAACAAATAACCAAAGCATCTAATAACCACGGATACGTCGGTTAATCATTTCAAAATACATTGGTATTAATATCTTCTTTATAGCTGAGGGACAATATTCAGTAACATAGGAGATATCACTATTACTTAGAAATATCCTGGAAACCGATGAGAAACATGAAAATTGGAGACGTATGATAGGTGACTAACTTAAGCATCAATTGAATTTTTAAATTGATGTATAGTTTATATATCTCATAATTGAATTTAGCAATTATTTTATAAATTTACTATTAAGATGATTGTATAAATTGATGAGGTCAGAAGAGATCCCACTTTAAGAGTTAGATGTAATCTTTAGTTTAATTTCTGGTGGTGACTTCAATGGCCTACAAGCAGGCTCTCATGCTATAACTAAAGACAAATAACTTGTCACAATTATAGTTATTTCATATTATCATGAAATATATTAATTAGTTATATTGGGTTTTCAAGTAGCTGGAAAATACCAGGTCAACTAGCTTAATCAGAAGCTGATATCCTTAAGAATTTGAAGGTCAGCAATAATGTTTAATAAAATGACTTTTAAAATATAAAATTAAAATTTGTGATGATAAATTTCTATTATATAATTTTGTTCACTCTCCTTCTGATAAGGTAGTCGCTCTTTTCTTCGATTAAGCAGCCAAAGAAAGACAAGAATTAATCCTATTAAACCTTTTCGACGTAACTTTAATCCCAAATCTTGAAAAAGATCTATAAGAAAAGATTATCGACATGTCGATTCTGAACGATATGCAAATTGTGAGAAATTTCATTGAAACTCTTGACAAACTGAGTGCCACTCCAGACTCTGGTCTACAGCAAGAGCAGAAAGTCAAGAAATCACAATTATCAATTTAGATTCTTAAATCATTGACAAACATGGTTTAACTATCTGGATAGAATTACATTAATAAGTTGCAGGAAGAAGGGTTGCTAGAGAAATTATTGAATCATTTGTTCTTACTTCAGCTAAATTTTAATGATAAAGAATTTATGTACCTTAAAAATCTATAGTATATTGCCTATATAGAAATAAGTTTAATAAATTAAATCTAACTTCAGTAGAGATAAGGCACTGACAAGAAGATGAAATCGCTCATTAAAAATATTTATTTTTTTATGGTACCACTCGAGTGGATTGAGCTCAAACAGTCATACATGAAGAAATTATGCCTTGAAAACGATATATCCCTTATACCTAACGTTAACGAAAACACAGCTACAATCTTAAACAAGAAGCAAATTATCTTGCAATCAAACGATGCAGAGACTGGTGAGAATATCATAGTGAACACCCACTTACTTTCAGCTATAAATTTGCACAATGTTTCTAACAATCAAGTGTTCAAGTGTCATTTAGCTTCAGATTTGACTGATTTCACCAGCTAGCTTGAAGAAGAGCCTCAACCAAGGCAAGTTGTTGAAAAGAAGTATGGCTTAGTTTTCATGGATGGAGTGGAACTATTAAAGTTAGATAACAAAGCACTTAATACCATTCTAAACTCATAAATTGTGGTGACCACTAACGATGTTTAGCCAAAAGAATTCTTTACTTAACTCGTTGAGCTTGTTAAGAAGGATGACGAAAAGGAAGAAAAGCTAAGAACTCTACTAGGGTTACTGGAATCTGTCATTTTAATCATAAGAAAGAATGACTACGAAAGATTGTAAAAGCCACTTAAACTTACCTTAAAGCCTTAGATGAAATCTGCATCGACTGCCTTTGAAGGCATCATGAAAGAACTTGATCTATGGTGCAACATTGACAAAGATCTTATTATGTATCACGTTGCTGAAGATGCTAACAAGGATTTCAATCATGTTGCAGTTAAAGTTATAAAGGCCATTTAAGCTATTTAGGATGAGAAGTAAAAGAATGAAGACAAAATCTAAAAACTACAAGCTGATCAGAAGTTCAAGGAAGTAGAATAGCTTAAAGCCAAATTTGCTGAGTAAGAATCCAAAAAATTAAAAGAGTTCTAAGAGAAACTTGCCAAGATCAAAGAAAGTGGAATTGGGCTTTCAGAAGATGCTAAAAGCTTGATAGAAAAACTTGCTGATGAAATTGAGTCAGAACAGAGCCAAGAGAAGTTTGACAAAGAAATTATTATTGAGGATTATACTGAAGACGAGAAAACTAAGAAATCACTGACCGAGATTATTGAGAAAAAGGTAGCTACCTACAGGGAAGACAAACTTGATGATGCAGCAAAGTAGAAAAATGAAAAAGCATAAGTTTCAGAATTTTGGGACTCTAGTCTAAAGGTTGATATGAAATCTATTGCATAAGAATATCAAAATACAATGACAATATTGGGGAATCTTTACAGCAGAAAAGCGTTGGTTACAATTTTTGCTAACTCAGACCTAAAGGTTTTCCTTAAAAATGTACTTAAAGACAAAAAGAGCGAAAAAATATTCAGTTGTTTCTTAAAGACCTCCTTCAATGAAGCTATGTAATTCTACTTAAGTTCTGGTTCTAAAGTTTAGCTAAAGACTATTAAGTCAATCTTCAAAAACCTTTTCAAATTCTGTAATGAAAATCCTGAGTACACTAATTTTATCAGAAATTTCTTAAGATTCGAAATTATTGAAAGTGGAATTAAGACTGTAAAATCTTTTAAAGAAAAACAACCTAAGTCAATCAAAGAATATTTCAACTAAGAAGATAAAATTTTGAGAGAACTTAACCCATATCTCTTAGTACTTGCAATTGACCTTTATATTAAAATTGGTGGAGATCATCTCTTAGAAAAGCCATTATACATTCCAGCAATTTATAACATTTGTCTATACGAATTTGTATATATGTAGGATGACAAATCTTCAATTGCAAATTAATTATTGACATCTATACTCAAAATCCTCAAGTTCTTAGAAAATAATCTCGAACAGACTGCTAAATAAATTTTTTATATTTAATGCTAAAAATAAGTCAATTGACCTCATTCTAAATAACAACTTATTGAAACTTTTAACAAATTAAGTAAGCTATGATGGCACTTAATATAACAATTAACAAAAGCTTTTACTTGAAATTCATATGAAAATTCTTGAATTCCATCAAACCATTAATGAAAAAGAATTTGGAAACGTAGATACTAACTTAGAAAATTAGGAGGGTATTTTGAGAGTTAAGAGAGGTAAATAAGTGCTAAAGCAAAAAGACTAGTTTGATTTTATCAAGTATTATATACATCAGAACAAGTTGGAGGAGTACAAAAAAGAGTCACTCAATCAAGCCATAGAAACTAATCATTATGCCTTTGAAGACAAAACTTTATCAAAATATTCAATGAAGGAAGTTGAGAAGCTGACTATAAAGTTCAATGAGAAAACTAAACTGAAGGACTTCTGCTTTTTGGGTATCGCTTCAAATGCCACTGGAAAGAGTATTGAATACTACACTTAAGAAAATATTAAGGGGCAAGACAAGGAGATAACTATATTTAGAGGTGACTTCTACATATTCTATCCAGTAAGAAAGTAGATCATAGTTGCATTCGGTGAAGGTGTGGAAAACCGACTTGGCTTGAATTCAACATCTAATGCTTAGCCTAAAGCTGTTCCTAGCACATCTTACATAGCTCCAAAGAAAGTTTTCTCATCTTACACTCACTCAGTCTTAATTGATTCTGAGAATGAAATTTTCAGATGTGGTATGATTAAAAGAAGTGGATCACAAAACTCTGAATATCAGAAAGTTGAATTCAAAGGAAAAGCAAAGTTTGTAGCTTGTGGAAAGTTCAACATTATTGTAGTCACTGAAGATAACAAAATCTTCAGATAAGGTTTCAGTAAGGATGGCCATTTGGGACCAAATAACGATTACGCCAATCTCACTGAATTTGAGAAAGTTGATGATGAAGTTTAACTCTCAGAAAAAATCGTAGATGTTACATCTGCAACTCATTTCACTCTATTCATCATTTTTTATTTTTAAAAATATTCGTAACAGAGTCTGGAAAACTTTATGGTATTGGAAATAGATTCCTCAAAGAAATTGGACTTGATTGTGATCAAAAGATCATTTAAGTCCCTCTTAAAGAAAATGTTAAAGTTTTAAGAGCTTATGGTTCAATGGGAAAGAAATCACCTGTAGTTATTCTAAAAGTATAACTAGAAAATGGAGAAGAATAGTTCTGGTCAGCAGGTAAAAGTGAACAAGGTTTGCTTGGACATGGATAATTAATTAAGAGTTCTAAGCTATTCAAGCCAATTAAAATTGATCATTAAGCAACTAAATTTGTAGATTTTTCACTCCACTCAGATCACGCAGTCGCTATCGATTAAGATGGAAACGTTTGGGCTTGGGGAAGTAACTTATCTAAGAGAGCTGGTTTTAAGGATGATATTTATGATGGTGTCTTTGAACCAAAGAAACTTCAATTCCCAACAAAAGAAAAACTCAGAGCATTAAAAGTATCAGCTGGTTTTGATCACACTTTAATCTTATTTGAGGATGAGAACAAGGAAAAGAAGCTTTACTCAGTAGGTCAAGATGAAACAAATTACTATCACTTAGGAATAAGTTAAACTGAAGCTGAAGATAAAGCAGTGTTCTATAGAGAAGTTACAGCTTTTAGAGGATTCAAGATTGTTGACTTTACAGCAGGTCATAGATCTTCTCATGTAATTATAGAAGGAGATAAGGAACCAACTGAAGGACTCTACACTCACAAGATTGAAGATAAGGTAGTAAAGGGACTTCTTCATTTCTACTAAGATGAGAACAAAAAGTGGCATTTCTTAAGCCAAGACGAGTATGAAGCTAAGAAAGACACCTTACCTGATTTATGCTTTGCCACTAAGTGTCAAATTGAAGACATTGAAAGCAGAGTCTTCCCGAATTTAATTGAGCTGTCCAAGGATATTTTTGATGATGAACAAAAAGAAGGTCCTCATAAAGACATAACTGATTGTATTACTTAAAGAGAAATCAAAGGTCCAAGATATTTCTCATTTAGCAAGATCAACGGAGACAAACAGAAACTTAACTACTCAGAGCAGACAATTACTCAACCAAACATTAATGACATTAATCCATTAATCTACTATAGAATAAAGAGACCTTTGAAACCAGAAGCTAGACTGCCAATTTTAGATTTAACTAAGTACTTCAAGGAGAGCGCTTCATACGGGCTTGACATTGAGATTCACTAAAAATATAAAATTTTAATTTTAAATCGGATTTATTTAAATATTAGATAAAAATATTCCTAAAAAAATTATAAATGTAATATAATTTTACTTAGTTTAGTTTTAGCATAGTCTTATGCCAAAAATAATTATAAAAAAGTAAATTAATATGAATTTACTATATATAATTGTTCCAGATTTTAGTTATTAAAAGAATAATTCTCTCATCAAAGAAACCTAAGCTTCTTACGATGAAAGCTTGGAACTCTACAAAAAGTTCCTTCCTGAACTTGACTCTGAGCTATTGAGAGAAATGGACAATTTATATTATAATAATTTTATGACAAATATGTTAAGAATAGCTTATCTGAAAAAGAATTAAATACTATTGATGCTTAAAAAGATTTTAAAATTAGTGAAATGACTTTGAAGAATCCCAAATTTAAGAAACTTTTTTTTTAATTTATAGTAAATTGGAACATTAACCTTTTAATAAAGTGAAGTTTTTATCTATTTAAACTTACAGAGAATGTGAAGAAAAAGCGTATAGACCAGTACCTAAACTTCAACTAGATTTTCTTAGATATCATGCCTTTTATCTCTCTTGACGATAGTGTAGCAGGAGGAGACATGTCCGCAGCTTTCCAAGAAGTAAAGAGCATGATTTTGTTCAATATGAAAAACAAATTCCTCACAACTATAATTAATTCACTGCCTACAGGAAGTCAGGGATATGCTGAAATAAGAAGGAGAAAAGCGCAGAGATTCTGTGAGAGTGGAAAAGTTGATCATAAAGGAGAATACACCATATTTGGATAGATTTATCAATCAATAAATAGGAATAATGACTTCTCTTGTTTCAGACAGAATTTATATACAAGTAGATTTCAATTATACTGAGTGTTTTCATTAATAATGAATGGAACTGATTCTAAAATTTATTCAGCTAAATTCATAGGAGAGGGTAGTATTGATGCTGGTGGTCCTTATAGAGAATCATTGACAAATATTTGCGATGAAATTGAATCTGAGAATTTACCATTACTTATCAAAACCCCAAATAACAGAAACAATCATGGAGAAAATAGAGATTGCTTTATTCCAAATATGGCCTCAAACAATCCCACTCATATAGAGTTTGAATTAAGTACATATATTACGTTATTTTGTTTTTAATACTTAGATTATTTTTTCTATAAAAGTTGTTCAAATTCTTGGGATATTTCATAGGTTACGCAATCCGTACTCTCTGCCCATTCCAACTTCACTTCCCACCTATATTCTGGAAGTAAGTTCTAAACGATAAACTGACCCTCCAAGACTTGAAGGGTTACGACACCTACTCGTGGTAGATAATTGAAGACTTAAAGAAGCAATCTGTTAAGTTGAGTGATAAAGAATTCTCTGCTATTGTGGAAGAGACGTTTGTTACAAGACTTAGTGATGGGTCTGAGGTTGAACTCAAAGTGGGTGGCAAAAATGTTTTAGTTACCAAGGATAATCTTTAAGAATATGTTGATTTAGAACAAATCAAAAGTCATTTGTATGATTTACAAAAAATATTTTTAGATTTTCTTAAATGAATAATTTACTTATAAGTATAAATTAATTGAATAGATTAAAAATTCCCTTGACTAAGAGGATTGTAATAGAATAAAATATTATTTTAATATATTTAAAAATATTTTTCTGAAGTTTAATCCTTTTCTTTTAAACTTTATGAATAGTTTGAACTTATTTTTTAAATGATTTACTAATTTGATTCTTGAAAAGAGATTCGCAGAATACTCCACTTAGATGAAAGCAATCAGAGAAGGAATAGATTTCGTCATTCCTATAAGTAACTTAAAGATCTACACATGGGAAGAGGTAGAAACAAGAGCCTGCGGAGATAAGGTCCTAGACATTGAAAAACTAAAGAAAGTTACTGAGTACTATGTAAGCTTAATATTGTTTCACATCTTTATTATAGTCATGCGTTGAAGATAACGAGTTCGTGTAAAGATTCTGGAGAGTGCTGGCTGAGATGAATGATGAAGAACAGCAACTTTACCTCAAATTTGTTTGGGGTAGAACCAGACTGCCATACGATACATCCAGATTGAGGGACAATCATACAATATATCTGTGTAGAGAGAGGGCAGACAAAGATTTCCCAGAAGCACATACATGGTAAGATTAAAAAATATCAATGATAAACTTATAGTTTCTTCCAACTTGATTTGCCATAATACACTACTGATGAAATATGCAAAAAGAGGCTCATTACTGCCATTACAATCAATTGTAATAGTTTATTACATAGTTAAATTAAATTAAATTAGTTTTAAGAATGAATTAATTGAATGTGCGGAGAAATCGATACAGATGGAAGTGCCTAGTATATCCAAGATGACAATGACCAAGATGAATGAGAAAATACTCATAGCCTAGAAAATTACTAAAATTCAAACCTTTTAATCAATCCTATTATTGATTGATTTATTTCTTAATTTCAAAAACATTTCAACCCCCAAATTGATTTAATTTAATCTTACTCATTTTATTTAACATGTAATCATCTCAAAATACAACTTAATTGCTATTCACTATTATTTTAAGTTAGTATTTGTATATTTTTTAGTTTGTATGCAGTCATACCAATAAACCAGCATAGATTTCTTGAGAAACTATCAAAGAACTTCTTAAGTTTATCCTTATCAGCCTCAACTGTGACTTTCTCCTTATATTTCTTTAAGATAGTATTAAAGTGACTAATCTCAGAGATAATACTGTTCACAGATTGGCAGATTTGTGGGAGAAGTGATATCTTTAATTTGAAGACTGAGAAAGTTTGCACGTAAAGAGTGATGATTTGGAAAAATCCAGAGCTGTATTAGAAGAGCTGGTCCAAATATCTCGAATACTTCTCGTATTGCTCGTTTATGCCAGTCCATGTTTCATCTGTTTTTCCTTCGAAAGTTGTAGCAAGGTAGCTATTCAATGTCTTGATTTGCTTAATCAATTCTTTTGAAGCTAATTCAAAGAAAGTACCTATGAGTTGGTCGTAATCCTTAAGTCTCTTCTTGTCCTTCTCGTCTCTTTCAGTGGTCTAAGCTGATGATACTTATTGTTTGCTGGCAATAGTCTCATTAAGAGCACAATACTGAACAATCAATTAATAAGCATTTTATGTATTATAATTACTCGCTAAAGCTTTTGATGAACTTGTTGCTCGCGACGACAAGAGTTGATTAATCGTCCGTGTTTTTGAATGTCTCGGTATCAAGTTTAGTTGAACTAATTGTGCTTATAAGATCTTTACTCTTGATTTCACAGCATTACTCAAATACCTATTGCATTAAGAGGAGTTCTTCTGAGTCGCCCATCAAGATCTTTTTAGCGTTTTCTGGAGCTGACAGATAGTTCAAAGAAATGCTACTGTTCTCCTCTTACTTCTCGTTTTAGATGTCTTTCAAGTTAGTTTGCAAGTTTTGGATAATTTGCTTGTTATCAGCATAGATAAGATTAATAGATGATGAGAGAATGTTGAGGCAAAGTTAGTAGATTTCTTCCCATAGATCCTTGAGCTCGTTTGCAACTGGACCATCTTCGAAGTCTTGAGAGTACCCTTCTTCAATAATCTTTACAATACAATCCTTGTAGGATTTCAAGAATTGTTTATAGGCCTCTTCATCCATTAAATCTGGGAGTGAAATGGAGCAGAAACTTAATGCTTTGAAATTAGCGGTTAAAATTTTAAGGATAAAGTACAATCCATACTAATCAGCGAGATTATCTGAGGTCTTCTTTGAGTTAATAAGTGAAGTTTTAGCTTATAGATTTTCGTGAATTAGTTAAAAGAGAGTATGAGTTAAATAAGTTGCATTTGGGAATTTAAAGAAACTCATCATGTGCTCCTCTACTTCATTAGCACTTTTGCCTTGAGATCTTATTTCATCAAGCTTCACATCAAATTGTTAGCAAGACTTTTCAATGTATCTTAAAATAAGGAGACCAGTAAGTTTTGGCAATTACTCTCCTGTATAGACAGATGCTTTTGATTATTCTCTGCTATGTTATATGAGAACTGGAGTTGTAACATTCTTCATAATTCTTTGGATCAAGTTGAGCTTGTTTGGAGCTACAACTTTACCATCTGTAATTGGTGCTTCTCCAAACACTTCAGTTTTGAATTAGTTGAGTCTCTTGCCTAAGTGATTTTTGGAAAAACCGTAATCGACTCCTCCTTTCTTAAAAGTATTAAAATGCTACACAATATTTTTAAAATAGGAGATATCACGAATCTTCAGAACTATTATCTGTGGAAGTAACCTGACTAAGAAGTTCAAAGATTTAACTCATAGGAATCTCAAAAAAGTAGTTTCAAGTTTAGATGAAACAAGCATTGAAGAAGTAGATCTTTGGCTCAGTTTTTTGCCAGGAAGTGATTTCGATGGAATAAGAGTTGGTTAGAAAGTTACTAATCAGGATAAAGAAATCTTGACTATAGTTGGATTTTCGTAAAATTACTTTACCTCACAAGATGCAACTAAGAAAACTAAACCCGATTTCCTTAAGATTAATGTTAATTTCAACTATAGAGAAAAGACTAAAGTTCTTTGTCTCTATGAGCAAGGCGGTATGTTTGAATTGACTGAAAGAGACATCAAGGAATTGATTCCTATACAAGAAAAAATTGAATTCGTTCACCTTGACGACCCTGAATCACAAAAGCAAATGATAGGCTAACTAATGAAAATCTTAACTGATGAATAATTATAAAAATTGCCATATTTAGAGAGAGTTAAGAGTCTTACCATAAAGAATTTCTTACTAAAGTATTTCATGATGCAAGTTTAAATTAGAGGACAAGAATTCTTAGACAAACTTGCTGGTAATAATCTACTAAAACCTTTTATTGAGAGTGTGTTTAAGATTGCTAGCAAGCCATTCATTGATATTTTAATATACTATGTAGCACATTTATTTGTTTTCATTTATATTAAAGAACCAAAAATCTGATGAGTTGCCATTAGAATGGTTAAACATTCTAGGTTATTTACTAAGAACAAAAGCTTTAGAATCTAATGAAGCCCTTGATGAAAATAAAGGAATAAATGTTGTAATTTAAGATAATAAATATATTGCTTTCAAGGGTTTAAATAATCATAATGACATAGTAAGCTACCCTATTGCTGGAAGCATCAATCTTCAATCAAACATTCACTCTAACATTATGAAAGTCAAGAAAGGTTAAGAAATTATTTCAATGTAAGATGAGAACCAATTAGAGGTTGTCATTATTGATAACAATTTGCTCACAAATGACCCAGAAAAAGCCTTTAGTATAATCAATCATTCAACTATAACAGTTGTATCAGAAGAAGTTAATCTAATTGATCTGTATAGATAGCTAAGTAGATTACAATTGAAATATCCGCTTAGATTTGATGGATTAGCTGAGAGAATAGTTATCTAAATTGAAAAGGAAGATTTTGATTAAGTAATGGAACCCAAAAAAATTCAATTTTCTAAGAAACCTAAGTTTGCTCAAGACAGCACAACTTTAGATGTTCTTTGCGATTTACTTGAGGATTGGGGTTCATGTTCTGAAGAGCTAGTAAATTATATGAGAAACACTTAAAGCAATGATCTGCTTAAGATTCAAAGAAATCTAGTTGAAGCTATTAATCCAAAAAATCTACCAGAGCTAATTGCTAAACAGAAATAAACAGGTCACTAACCTTTCCTTAATCATGAGGACAGCAGTAACATTGAAGGGAATGAACAAAGCTTTGATGAAACAATCGAATAAAAAGTAAAAGAACCATTTAATGTTGAATAAAACTAGTTTGCCTGGAAAAAAGTACAAGCTATATATTTAAAGAACATTTTGCCTCCTGATGACATTGAAAGAAATTAAAGGTAATTTGAAAATTAAGACATGCTTGGGCAGATTATGAAAATTGTAAACAAATGTGAAGGAGACTTGCTTTTGAAGGAATATGTTACTACACTAACAACTCAAAACTTATTTATAAACAGAGAAATCCTTCTTTATATTCTTGAACACGGAGACTTCTCAAATTTGGTTCCAATTTTAAACGATAAATGTTAATTAATTATTCAATCTTGTCTAGACAACTAATTCAATAAATTCTTCAACATTACCCCAAAACCCCAATTCATGCTTAGTCTATGCGTTGATAATGAATTGACACACGTTCATTAATGCGAAAATGCGACTAAGTGACTATTAATAAGGACTATAGTCGAAGACTAGGTTGATTGAGAGTAGTCGTGACTAGTCTGAACATGAAAGTCAGAGTATACAACTACCCTTCACCATTGTTCATTTGGGTGGTTTGTGATTAAGTCTTGATTACTACTATTAACTTTTAAATTTAACTTAACTATTAATCAATCTAATCAACCACAGTTATAATCATTTGTCTTAAACTTAAGATTCATGAACGAGGAACTGTTCGACTAGGCTATCGCTGACAACGATGCTTAGAACTTTGCAAACTTTTACAACCACCAGCTAAATCCAGAGTTTCATACTAGCTCCATAAACTTTCAATCAGATATACAAATCAAAGATAACTTACCAGAGTCAAACAACGAGGATGACAAGAGTGCGATTTCAGCACCAGCGACTACTGTGTATTGATGCGCTAACTGCTCCAAGGTTTTTAATAATAAGAGCAATCTCAATCGTCATGTCAAAGAAGTTCACAATAAATCCAAGCAGAGCGACTAAGGATTGTAGAAGCAGGAACAAAAGTCGCAAGGATTTCACTCCACAATATCTAAAGTAAAAAGAGATTAAATTTAATAATAATAAGAAGACTAGTCGATGGCTAATGAGAGTGATGACTAAGAGGAGGAACTCAAGGAACCTCCAAAGAAGAGGTAGAGAGTGAATGCTAAAACAAGCTCGAAGACTAACCCAAAGGTTGATATTGAGATACCTGACACTGAGGATGAAGTGGATGACTCAATCGCAAGGATAAATAAGTACAGAGTCGATGATACTTTTATCATTCCTTGCTTCAAATATCTCTACGACTAAGCGACTAAGCCTAGTCCTCTCTAAAAAATGACTAGTACTCCTTATGGGACTATGCTTCATGACGGAAGATTCTACAAGCTGTTCGCACTGAGAGGATTTCTTGAAGAGGAGCTTGAATCAGAGTAGCTGCAAAGGGAGTATGATATAACTAAGACTGCCTTCTAACTCTAACTTCATGGAATCACTTAGTTGGAGATGGTCTTGAAAGGCAGCGATCACATCGCACTCCAGTACCTGATCCCTCAATTCAGTTACGACTACTATATGATGACTAATCGCAGTGCTCATTCGGATCGACTAGTCATGAAGCAAATCATTTATGGTTTAAGAGAACTGCATACAATCGGATTCGTACACCACCGACTAAGCTTCAATAACATAGTCCTCAACGACTACCCTATCAAGGCAAGACTAAGGAACTTTGAGAATGCAAGAATACTCGCATCTAAAAAGTAGATTGAGTATGATGGGTCATTAATGTTTTATCCGACTACAGGAGTCTTCTTTGCTGGTGATCGACTAGTCGATGTCTACGCCTTAGTCTCAATGATTGTATACCTGTTCATGACTAAAGACTACGACTCTGTCTGGACTACCTAGTCGTAGCTAGTCGAAAATGCAGCAGCATACTCTAAGAAGACTACAGCTAACGCAGTCATCAAAGATCTTATCAAGCAATTCTATCTCTAACCTTAGACCAGATACTGGTACAGTTTAGCAGAGGTCGAGGAGAAGTTTGATAAGCTTAACTGGCAACCAGAACACAGAGTACTTTATGTTCCCCCCAAAGTCAAGAGACTTATTTTATTCAAACCTAAGATTCATTCAACCGCAGTTTTTTTAGTCTTTAAGTTAGTCTTAGTCTCCGACTACCTAGTCGTTTATTATTAATATCGCACTAAGTTAAAATCACTCCTCACACTCTAATTCTTAATGCACTCTCCTATACTCTATACTCGTATCATTTACTCTTATTTTCAACTAATACTATGACTCCTGCTGGTATGTTAGTGAGTGTTAGTGAAGTGATGTTTGTTACAAGATTCAAAGAATCTTACACTTTGGGTAGTCTAAGAATCTACGACTAGTCAGTCGAAAAATTTATACTTGAGAAGACTAAGTAGTCGAAACACCTACGACTAGTCTTGATAATTTATCTAGTCGATTCTTGGATTCATACTTCTCTACTACTCAAGATCAACATACACTTTCATTCCACTCTTTCAGAGGTAGTCTTGAATAATGTACAGCTACCTCTATTAATAAAATCAAGATAGGATAGTTACTAATACAAATCGAGTCATAAGAACATCAAAATTATAGAGTGTTAAGCTAGTCGATTTCAATCTTGTAAAAAGCTAAGTTTGTATAGTTAACTTAGTCTTCGACTAGTCTTAGTCGAACCAAGATTTCGAGAGATTTTCTACCTATCCAGCAACTGCTGCTACTAATAATAATGAAAGTATGATTCTAAATTTTGCAGTGTAAGAATCCTCTGGTTACTTGAAAATTCAGCAAAATTTTTTGATCGAAGAATCAAGTACGACTAAGACGGATCTGGTGTTTTAGGAAAATTTGTTGTCCATTTATGATTCTGATCGACTAGTTTTTTACTAACCTCAAAAAATCTAAAACCTCTCAAGTCGAGGTCTAAATCTCCAGGAATTTGCAGAGGACCACTGGATTTGATGTTGCTCTTGGTGGACACTCTTTAGCTTGAAAGTTGAGTGATGTTTGTTACAGTCTGAGTAAGGGGATTCAAGAGTTATTTTAGAATCTTTAAAAGACTAGAAAAGTGGTTCAACGACTAGAGGACTAAGATCAGAATAATTTTCGACTAGCTAGTCATTTATTAATATAGTCCGACTACTAAACTAGTCATGGAATCATTCGGGTAGTCGAATCGATTAGTAAGAAGCGAGGAGCTTATGGGTAGATTCAGATCGAAGTAAGACCTCTACAAGTACCTAACCACTCACTGTAAGATTCAAGTGCTGTTCCTTCCTTTGTATAGTGAACATCTTTCTGCCACCACTGGCTTCGACTAAGGTGGCCTTCCTGAAAACACTACTAAATAATACTAAGAAGTCTCTAAGGTAAAACCAGGTTAATAGAATGGTCGTGCCTCACTACCAAGAGTTCTCAGTCAAGAATCTCTACCAGGATGTAATGGGTGATGAAGTCGTATCGCAGTACCTTCCAGAACTTGAGTTGAACTCAGGTAAACTACCAGATAGAGACTTTTTCTTTGGTGTTCTGGGAACAGTCAAAGCAGACTACCTAAGGCAAATCATCGACCATGCTAATACTGTGAGGTATAATAAGGGGTAAGACTAGAACGAGACTGATAAGATCGAGATCTCTGACGACTGGTTGGATGAGCTCATGAAGCATCCTTTCGTTTCAAGTAAGATTTCTATGACTAACTTATGTAGAGAAACCTGCCAAGGCTATCTATCTAATGAAGCAGAATGCAAGAGCAGTCAGAGAGAAGATAGATCATAAATAGTATGAGTTAGGTAAACGACTAAGCAATCGCATCATACCTCACGACTAAGACTAGAATCGCTTCTCGAACGTGACTAAGAGAAAGAGGATGCCAGACGGCAGCATGCTCATGATGGAACAATAACAGAGAACACCTAACAAGAGCATGATGATAACTGGAATGTGATTTAAATTAAACTAATCATAACTTAATACTCATAATCTGCGTCTCGCCATATTTGGCTTAATTTCTAATGTAGTCTTAGTCGACCGACTAGATCGACTTCTCTATAAGTAATTTGATGTCTAGTCGTAGTCCCTTCAGTAGTATACTTAGCATCTCTTTCTTGTAGCTCTGCTTGATTGTAGAGAAGGTGCTCTCGATTCCATTATACTCAGGGGAGTAAGGGATACTGTATATGGGGATGATATCCAGTCGCTCATACCCCTTCTTTACAAGGATTGACTTGTGTACCTGCAGGTTATCCATGAATATGACTAGTCGACGATCCTTATACTTCTCTTTCAACTGCTGCATGAATAGAATGAACTAGTCTTACTTAATTGATCCCTTATTAATAATGTAGTCTTCGAGTCCCTTGTCAGTTGATATAGCGCCAAGAAGCGCAAACACTCCGAAGTCATGTCTCTTGTCTGGGAATCTTATATTCTCTCCATAAGGTGCCCAGGTTCTATTGAGGCGAGTTGAGGAAGTGAATACAGTCTCATCAATGAATATGATCTTCGATCCCAGTTGCAGCTCTCTCATATACTTAGTCTTCATTTCGATTTTAAGACTAGCTAGTCTTTGTGGATTGACTAGCTCCACCTCCTTCCTTAGTCGTATGCTCTTGAATCTTACTTAAGCGCGCTTGTATAGTCTCCTCAAGTGAGTGACACTGATTCGCACTTCTGGGATTTACCTGTGGAACATTATACACCTCTCTCTCAAACTTATTCCTGCTTGAGTGTGCAGTGTTTCACTGCTGGTGAGGAATTTAATATGACTAAGGTTGAATTTAATCTCACGACTAGTCTTAGTCGATAACCCATTCCTGAAAAATGACTTCGACTACCTGTGCAGCTTGACAACATTTGTGTATGAGACACCAAAGAACTTTGCTATTGCACTCAGATTCACCAGTGGTCTTAGATTAGATGTTGGATTTCAGTTGCCATAACGTATGAGTAGGAAGGTTTCAATGTCGATCTGTGGTTTGAGTTTGACTACTCTCATCTAAATGACTAGAGTTAAGACTAATAATAATAGAGTGATTTGAATTTGAAACTAGTCATATGATAAGTCTGTTGATATTTGCTTCAACTTTAATCATTGCAACTGTACTTACCTGTAATGAGTGAATGCTGTTCCAAGTCACCATAAACCACCAATGGTGAAGGGTGTTTATGGTTTTAAGATTCATTAATGTTATTCGTGCTTTGGACATTGATAGTCGATCTTACGACTACCTACGATTAAGTCATTATCAATATACTTACAAGACTACCTAGTCATACTAGTCTGCACTTAGTCGCCTCCTTCAATCTTAGGTTTAAGACAAATGATTATAACTGTGGTTGATTAGATTGATTAATAGTTAAGTTAAATTTAAAAGTTAATAGTATTAATCAAGACTTAATCACAAACCACCCAAATGAACAATACCCCAAAACCCCAAAACCCCAATTCATGCTTAGTCTATGAGTTTATAGTGATTAGACTTGTCGTTTTTAATGCGAAAATGCGACTAATCGACTAGTTATGAGCTAAATAGTCTTCGACTAGGTTGATTGATGGTGTTAGTTGATGATATGAGCATGATAGTCAAAACATACAACTATACCTCACCATTGTTCAATTGGGTTGTTTGTGATTTAGTTTTAATTTCAACTGCTAATCTTTAATTATAACTTAACAATTAATCAATATAAGCTTATTCTACCTTACTTAAGTGTCCTAGCTGTCTAGTAGTCATAAGTGAGTGTTTGTTGCTTAGTCCGATTAGCTAGTCGTATGTTGATCTAGTCGTAAGGGTAGTCCGACTACCTAGTCGTAGTCGATGATTTCTTAGTCTTAGTCTTACGACTAGCTGTTCCTCTCCACAGCTTTATAAGCAAGTTTAAGCAAGACTCTTCAACTTCAGCCTCCAACCAACCTGTATCTGTGTTATATCACTCTCTTGCTGCATACTGTACATGAGTGAATGGATATCCTACTATGTTTGAAGACTCTGGTCGTAGGTAGTCTAAACAGCGACTAGTCGAATCAAGACAGACTAGCTAGTCGGATTTGCTGCCACAAGGTTGCTTAGTCGTAAGACTAGGTAAATTACTCCTTCAAGGATAACTATCACTTACCCTGAGCGAACCATGTCGAACCATTCACAATAGTATCACTACATGCTTAGCATCATAATAGCAAGTGAAACTTGAGTCTACAGCGTTGGTGGAGCAAGAATCAATGTTTCGCCAAAGTGGTGTAAAATTTCCGAATTTTAGGTTTAGACTAGCCTAGTCGTAGAACAGAAATTTTAAATTGGATGTCAACTTATACAAAATAGGCATCAATCTATGATTCTGATAGACTAAACAACGTCAAACAGTCATCAATCATCCTTGTATCGACTGTCATTGATGATATCCAGCATAGAACCTCAATCAACCAGAAAAATGCATAACCTGCTTCGTTCAATTTAAAATCCTTTAAAGTGAATTATGCATTTTTCTGGTTGATTGAGGTTCTATGCTGGATATCATCAATGACAGTCGATACAAGGAGGATTGATGACTGTTTGACGTTGTTTAGTCTATCAGAATCATAGATTGATGTCTATTTTGTATAAGTTGACATCCAATTTAAAATTTCTGTTCTACGACTAGGCCAGTCTAAACCTAAAATTCGGAAATTTTACACCACTTTGGCGAAACATTGATTCTTGCTCCACCAACGCTGTAGACTGAAGTTTCACTTGCTATTATGATGCTAAGCATGTAGTGATACTATTGTGAATGGTTCGACATGGTTCGCTCAGGGTAAGTGATAGTTATCCTTGAAGGAGTAATTTACCTAGTCTTACGACTAAGCAACCTTGTGGCAGCAAATCCGACTAGCTAGTCTGTCTTGATTCGACTAGTCGCTGTTTAGACTACCTACGACCAGAGTCTTCAAACATAGTAGGATATCCATTCACTCATGTACAGTATGCAGCAAGAGAGTGATATAACACAGATACAGGTTGGTTGGAGGCTGAAGTTGAAGAGTCTTGCTTAAACTTGCTTATAAAGCTGTGGAGAGGAACAGCTAGTCGTAAGACTAAGACTAAGAAATCATCGACTACGACTAGGTAGTCGGACTACCCTAACGACTAGATCAACATACGACTAGCTAGTCGGACTAAGCAACAAACACTCACTTATGACTACTAGACAGCTAGGACACTTAAGTAAGGTAGAATAAGCTTATATTGAATAATTATTAAGTTATAATTAAAGATTAACAGTTGTAATTAAGACTAAATCACAAACAACCCAATTGAACAATGGTGAGGTATAGTTGTATGTTTTGACTATCATGCTCATATCATCAACGAACACCATCAATCGACCTAGTCGAAGACTATAGAGCTCATAACTAGTCGATTAGTCGCATTTTCGCATTAAAAACGACTAGTCTAATCACTATAAACTCATAGACTAAGCATGAATTGGGGTTTTGGGGTTTTGGGGTAATGGTGAAGGGTAGTTGTATACTCTGACTTTCATGATCAGACTAGTCACGACTACTCTCAATCAACCTAGTCTTCGACTAAAGTCCTTATTAATAGTCACTTAGTCGCATTTTCGCATTAATGAACGTGTGTCAATTCATTATCAACGCATAGACTAAGCATGAATTGGGGTTTTGGGGTATTGTCCCAAGTAACATTTTTTTCCTTTCCTTTAAAGCAAAGCTCTACCTCTGAACCATCAGATAATAAAGTAACGAATTATTGGTCAACAGCTGCATCAAAATCCTCTTTGGTTAGTGATTTCTTATGGTTTCTTAAATCTTCGATGACTTACCATGAGAATGTATCAAATAACTTTAAGTCGTATTCGTTACACGGGACATCGATTATCTTCTTCCAAAACAGAGGTGCTATATCAAGTTCTAAAGCAGAGGTTGATCTTATTGCCCAGCCTATCATTGCTCCTAAAAATTCAAATAGCTTGTAATGACTTGGACTTTTAGATGAAGGGTTTGGAATCCAGCATTCTCTGAATTGGCCATGATTATTTTTATTATTTGCAGTTCTAATTAACAAAGGTAAGCAGTCTGACTGCAACTCCTTGCACATGTTTGTAATGCAATCTCTAAACGGTCCTCCTGCATCTTAAGAGCCTTCTCCAGCAAATGTAACACTGAATACTTTGGAATCAACACTATTCTTTTTGAAGTTAGTAAACTTATCTCCTTTCATCTGCTAATATATCTGACCAAAAATAGTGTATTGGCCTTCATTATCTACTTAACCAGAATTTAAAAAGTAAAAAGCCTTTCTCCTCTTTATTGTGACTGCCCCTTCACCCGTAGTCTGCAGCACTTAAATTTTGGCATTAATAATTTTTCTTTTAACATGAATCATCATATCTGTCTTTATAAAGTCAATGTACTTTTACCAACCAAATTTATCAATCATTTGGAAAGACTTCTTAGCCTTTGAAGCTATTCTCATGAATTTTTGATAGTGATAACTTTACTTCTCTAAGATTTTCTATATGAACTTATAATGCTCATTAGTAAGACTAAGAATTGGCTTGAACTTAGGATTTATGATATATTTTTTTAAAAAATAGAGGATTATTACAATTCGATTAACAATAATAACAATAGTAATTATAGCAACATAAAATGGTAATCTTAAGAATCAGTTTCATCTTATCCAATAACTAGTTAAGTAATTTGTTCTTATCATTCTATTGCTTCCTTTACCTAGTTATTGCAGCGTCTTTTGAAGTCTTCTTCTTCAGTTATTACCACTCACACCATGTACGACCTATAAAAAAATAATATCATATATGTTTTTAATATCTTAAATCTTTTTAGTGGAACTGCATTTTCTTATCAGCCATTTTATCAATTCTAATATTGTTAATCTAATTGTTATAATTCTTTAATTTCTAATAAAATATATCATGATTGATAAATGCTTGAATCGCATCATCTGATTTAATAAACTTTATCCTTATCATATTTAAAAAAGAAATCGTAATGAGATATATTTATCAAGAGCTTCATATTAAACTCTGTAAGATTCTAGTTTTTCAAAGGCTTCAACTAATGAATCGTCTATTATCGCTTAAGATCCGATAAACTCCTTAATCATAATGATCTTTTCTTTATCAAATTTTGACATTAACTTTAATAATGATTATTAAACTAAAGAATTATTCTTTTATATAAACAAAAATTATAAAATTGTTATATATTGAATTAACTTTTGAACGACATCATATCCATTTTGATTATATTGAATAAGCAGCTTTGATATTTCATTTTTACAGTCTGGCTTAATTTGTAGATCAATTAAAACTTTAAAAATTTAGGAATTTAATTTCTTAATTTTTATTTATATTATATGCTATAAATAATCCACTCAATATGTTTATTTGTTAAAAATTATGAATCACATAACTTATAGTAGAATAAAGAATGAAAATTTAAAATATATTTTAAATAAATTTATTATTGCTAAAATAAATAATATGAAGTATATTGTTCAGATTTATGTATAAATATGAAAAATTATTTAAAAATATATAGTAAAATTTATACCCTATAAGTTCAACCTAAATGAGTTTGTTTTAATAATAAGTGGAGTTTGTTGGGCGGGTTTATTAAAAATTCTAAATTATATTAATGTTTTGGGGTTTATAATACCGTAATAAGGAGTAGTTTCATAGTACTATGAAGCATCGATAATTGGCAAGTCCACACTAGGATCGATGGGTCTAGCAAATCTCAAGTATATTAATGGATAAATATCGCTTTGCTTTTTCATGAAGAAGGCTTGCTCAGAATAGTTTTGAACTTCAATATCTTCGCCTACTTAGCATTTAGTGTAATACCTGGGACCAATGATATCCTCTCGGAGTATCTTACACTAGACACCCTCGTGATAAGCGAAATCTGTTGAACCAGTTAGGTAACTTTGTAGAATCTCGAGATCGATTGGGAACTTCTTATTTTCGAGGTCCTTTATTTTAATCCCTTAATCTTAGATTTGTAATTTATTTAATAAATGTTGCATAATCTATTAAATTTGTTAGTGATTTATGAAATTCAAGAATTTTTTCAGATTTGTCTTATGGATAATACTACAAAAGTCAATTAATAAGTTTTAAATTTATAGTAATAATTAATTCTATTTAAATATATGACTTTTTATTTATATAAGCAAACCTTTAATTTTTTAAAAGATTAATAATAAATTAATAACTCTTTTAATTATTAATTTGAAAAATAGACCAACTGAGTAATTATCGAATTTAAGTGATTGTTTGTATAATTCTTAAGAAGTAAAAAATATTGGTAAATTCATCAAAACTTCTTTTTAAAAATATGTTAATTTATTATAAACCATTACAAATAATGAATCAATAAACATTTACTTTAGATTGTATAGCGTTTTAAAGAATATAAATATTTATATAAATATGTTTTGATTGGATATTTAATTGCAAAACAAATATCAGGCAATGAGTATTTGAGTAACTCATACTTAGAAGGAGGGACAAGTGTAAGCTTTCCTTATTCATTATGGAAGAAATGTAAAAATCCTTCCTCACTTTCTCTCTCGTTATAAACAATACCCCCATAAATAATAATATTTAATTATTTAATTATAATCTTGTGCTTTGTTGATTAATCATTTTCATCAGGATTTACAATTATGAAAGAGCTATCAGAACCTGCTACTATTTCTTAAATGTCTGAATTTTAAATTGAATTTATCTTCCATACCACTTGCTCCTTTTATTTGCTTTCTACTTCGGAAATAAATTAGTAAAAATTTAAAATTTAGACTTCAAAATATTAAATTTTGGATTTACCTAAGAATTTGTATTCGTCATTACTAATTGGTCTTCCAATAGAGAAAAGTTCCACTTGTTTACCTCTCTTTTTCACTAATACAAGTGAATGTAATTGGCCCACTGCTATTTTAACAACACTGAAGTATAAAATTTAAATTAACATTAACACATTGAAGTTTTTGAATGCAGGATTTAAAGTAGGAGAATAATGAATTTCACCTAGTTTTTCAAGCCCGAGGCAACCAAATTCATTAGAACCCCAAACGTAAAGCTGATTGTCTTTGGAAATAGCCAGGGCTTATCTTGTGTACATTTCAATATGCGTAAATGACAAAATGTTGAAATGCATTTTCATTTCTAGGAATTCGCTTGAATGGACTTAACCTTGACCTTATCCTAGTAATCCAAATCTATTTCTACCTGCTGATAATAGTTTCTTGATTTTATCTTCTTAGTCATAGACTTCTAAGATTGCAATTGCGTTATCTTTTGAGTTACCTTGATTTACATAAACTTTCTTTATTTGGTACTTTTCAGGTATCAGGATCTACTTCACTTCTTTCTTGCCGTCGATGTTATAGCAGGAATAACATAAATTGTTATAAACAGTTAAGATAAAATAAATTCTATAGATTTATATTAGTAATTGATCTAGATCTTTCAATGTCAATACATATTTATAATAATTATAATTCAAAAATAAAGAGTTTATTTTATTAAATTCATTATCAAATTATAACTTAGTTAAAAAAATTAAATAATTTCTAATCATAACTCTATCTCTCAATAATTGATTTTAAGAATTGATCCCCTCTACAGAATAACTTCCCGTTATCACTCAGGAATAGCGTAAAATGCGATCCTGAGGCAATTTGAACAATTTTCTCTTGCTTGAGACGCAACATTTTAGGATCCATCTCAACAAATTTATCAGACGCTCCATCCGCTTCTTTCAAATGCCCAAACTTGCTATTTCCCATTTAATAGTACTTGTCATCGATTGTCTTCACAATTATGGAGAATTTTCCAACTGAAACTATGTCAATTTTTGAATCTTTGGGCAAACTGTCTTCCTTAATAAAAGTCTTTCTTTGAGTTGTGCCCTTGATAAGGCCTGCTATTAAAATTTGGTCGTCATTAGTTTGGATCTATAAGGTAAATTATGAAATTAATTTAATAAATAATTACCACACTGAAGTGCTTTCTTGCCCAGATTTGCTTAATGTTATCATTTGAAAATTCTGGATTTGTGATTAGTGTTGGATCGGTTTCTGATTCAGTTTTTTCATTGCCTAACTTGTTGTGTTTTTGGGAACCAAAAGCTATCACCTTCTTAGATAAATAAGGGTAGTATAATCATCAATAGTTTATAGTTATTGAATGCTATTTTTTTACTTATAAATTGAAGGTTAAGTATTAAATTATATTTCTTTCAAAATAATATTAATATAATTTTATTTTAATAAATAATTTTAGGTGTTAAGTGCACATAGAAGTCGTTTCTATAAACATTATTGCTGAAATGTAATTGAAATCGTTTTGAATTAATTATTTATTAGTAGCTAATAATAAGTTTGTTTGACAATTTTTATTGAAATTTTATGTTTACTAATGGAGATTTAAATAAAATCATTCATATAGTTGTAATGCTATTACATTTTTCAGGTTTTATAATCATTATTATAAATAAGAAGAATCAATAAAAATATGAATTAAATTTAGTAAGTGATAAAACTATAGCAGAGTCACTTTGTATATCTTTTTTTTCATGAATCAAATTATAATTTTTCTATATTTAAATTTCCCAATTAATTTCTATAAAAGCATTAATAGTCTAGTTCTCTATGAGATCTTGTGTAGATATCAATTCAATGACGTTTTTTCCTTCAGGGTCTGCTGTAATTGCCATTTAACTAAATGGAGGAAGTTTCGATTTCGCTGTTACAATAACTTGCATGTTATTGCATTCCTCAACTTTCTTGTAACCAGAAAATGGCAAATTAAACATCCTACACAAGTTATAATAAAATGATTCTTTGTAATTACGGGTGAGCAGTCGATAGATTCTGAGTCAATAGTTCTTTGAAGCTAGAGTCACAACTCTTAGCAAATTGCTTGTATTTAAGGAATTCGAATGATCCATTTGAGCATTCTTCTACGATTCGAATGTTTTTCTTCACTGCTTGCAAATAACGAGAGGACTTCATTTCATTTCTTAATCTTTCTTGTTTCAAGTTCTCAACTGCCTTTCTAAGTAGAGACATGAAGTGATAGCACTCAGATATCAGTTTTTGATACTGATTTACTTTGTCCATTTTAGACTAGTTCTTCAATTTTTCAGCTGTGTAAATCAATATTGATTAGTGTTAAATAAAATACTAATTAGACAATTTTCAAACAATATTCAGGAATAAAATACTAAACAGAAATACTTAATTGTTGGTGAAGCTCTCAGCCTATGTTATATTAAGTGATTTGAAGTTATTTTATGCAAATAGAATTATTTCCAAGGCTAATCTCTAAAATTTAAGGGCTGTACTTGTGCTATGCTAAGTATAATAAATGGCATATAATTGGGACAAGGTTAAGACATCAGAGAGTAAATTTGTGTTTTCAAGTAAAATCTATGGATTCTTTTGCATTATCAGTCTGGACACGTAGTTGAATAGCTTGGGATTAGAGAATTTAATCGCTTAAACTTCAATTAAAATAATAACTGTGTCTTATATCATGAGAGTTTATTTTACTCCTCTTATTGATAAGCATTTGAATGGACTATAGGAATTTATCTCTAATCAGCTTAGAAAGTTTAAAAAGTTAAAATTTATGATAAATAAAGTTTGGCATGCAATGAGTCCACCTTCTATCAAATGATTAATATAGAAATTTTTTAAGAAACTTTTCATCTCTTTATTAGTTTAAGCCTCAATGTTAATTTTTTTGACAGTTTCTTTAGCAAGTTTAAGTAGTTACAAACATTAAGAATTCTTCGATTTTTATGATTCATTAAATGTGATTTTAATGAAATTAGCAAGGTGAAGTTTGTTTTCTGGTGTCTCAATCAAGCTTGGAACCAAATTCGGACCCAAATAATAAATTAAAAATACATTTATTTCAGAGAATAAATCTATCAAGACAAGATTGAATGAATTTGATGAGCAAATGTCTCACATAAAGACTGGTATCAGAGGTATCATCCCAGATGACATCTTGTTCTTCATGACTTGGCAAGAACTTGAGCTCAGAGCAACAGGAGCAAAAACCTGTGATCCAGTCGTCTTGAAGAAAATTACAACTTTAGATGTACTTTTTTATTTTGATTATTAATATCTTTTATTAGGGATTCAAGGAAGATTCAGAGACTGTTACTTGGTTCTGGGAAATCTTTAATGAGTTCACAGAGGAAGAAAGATCTCTCTATCTTAAGTTTGTGTGGGGTAGATCAAGACTTCCTATGAATCTTGATAAATTGTCTCGTAAACACGCTTTAGAGTACTACAAGAGCAGAGCCAAGGATTCATTGCCTATCTCCCATACTTGGTAAGCTAAATTGTCAAGCAATATACTACAATATACTAAACTAATCCTCTTTTTATAGCTTCTTCAGAATTGACTTCCCAGATTACTCAAGCAAGGAGATACTCAAAAAGAGACTACTCTACGCTATTACTTTCTGTGGTGATATTGACGCTGACAGAGGTAGACACGATATTGCAGACGAAGAATGATTGTAATTAAAAATTAATCACAAGGTTGAAAGCCTTCATTAAAGGATTATTTTTAAGCAAGTAAGATTATGACAGAGTGATTTAAAAGCTTTGATCATAAATGAGTTTATTCAGTAATTATTGATTGATTTATTAATATAAATTTTGAGAGGGAAGATATTTTAAGCATATAGCTGAGGGACAATATGCTTTGTCATGTGAACTATTGAGAACATTAAGATTCATATATGAGGTTTAGCCAAGTGAGCGTCATCCCTGGAGATAGACTATTTAAAATCGAGAAATATTTAGTACAGTAAGTAATGTTATTATTAGCAATTATTTCAAAAATTTAATATAAAAATTTAAGGGCTATATCAGATTATGGATAACTTAATTTGGTTTAAGAGTGACTTTGTTGAAAATCATTAATTATAATTTAATTTTTTGCTGTTTAATATATTTATATTTAATAGTTATAATTATTGCATGACTAAATGCTTCCTATAATTACACAGCAAAATCGTTATATCAATCAATTAAAAACATTTTTTCTTAAGAATTACTAATTTATACATTGAAATGTATTAAATTGCTTATTGGTTGAAAACGATTAGTCGTAATAACAAAATAGTTAAAATATCTGTATTTATATAAACTATTATACCATGAAATAAATACCTCATATTTATAGCTAAGAAGAATACTATAGATTATTAAAAAATCCCATTTTTATTTTGTTTTGAGGTTTTTATTGATACAATATTTTATTTAGAATACCTATCTTTTTAAAACTATCAGTAACATTAATTTTTTATAACATCTTGAAGTCTTTCCTTATGGACTTTAGATCAATTAACAGACCAAAGGAAGCTGAGGTATTTTATTCCACCTTGCTAATTTTTTATAGATTCTTTTTGGCTTGCTTAGAGGTTGTGATTACAATGGTCTAGCCCCATTCATGTCTGCGGTAACTGTTAACAAGGAAAAAATTTAAATTATCGGATTCGTGTAAAAAGGATGGTTACACAGATCACCCAGTGACCCTCCTGAAACTTTAAAAATTTATGAGGACTACTGCCAGAAAGATCTAAAAGCACTTGCTGTATTGTACAATGACAAACATAAAGAAAAGTGTGAGTTCTAGCTATACGATCCTAATGAAATTAGACTCGTTAATGATACTGCTCCAACAATTTAAAACAACAGTTTATTCAAGAATCAGTTCTAAATTACTTCAGAGATTCTGGATAATCTCTTTGAGGACAGTGATTTACTGTCATCCATAGACGAAGAAGATATTGGTCAAAAGTAGCTTGATATTTTCTAACTCAACACAAGAACTATGATCATGAAGATGATTAACTATCAATTGTAGAATAATTCTCATAATTTCTTGGCCCAGTTAAAATCCTCTAATTTCTACTAAGGACTTCTTAAGTTTGTGTGTAAAGAATCTTCAATTGAAATGAAGGGAGATATTATGCTGCTTGAATGGTTAGAATAGAGATGCTTCGCAATTAGAAAATATGCTTGTGAAAATCAATAATCCCTTGTAAAGCAAAGAGAAGTGCATGTCACTCTAATCAAAGATAAAATTTACATCTCATACTAGCACCCTACTCTAAAGAAAGAGAAGCAACTTCATGGATTCCCACTTAAAAGTGCTCTTAATTTCAAAAATTTCGAAGAGAAAAAGGAGATAAAAATAGTAAACTGTCACGATGTATTTATAGCTCAAGGTGATTAGGGCAAAGCTGAGCAGTAGATAGTTTTAATCGATCCAGATTCGCTAAACAGAAGCAATGGCTTAGATATTGTGAACTCAGGCATTGGAGCTATTACATATGGAGTTGATCTTAACAAAATTGTGAAGCAGATCTTCATAAAGTAGAGAGAGAACAGAGATAAATATCTTGAACTTGCATCTAAGACAATATTCCTAGTAACAGAGGAAGACTACAGAAAGATCATGATGATTACGTAAAGCAATACCTTTAAAAGAGCTGCTACTATGATGAATAAAGGTGGTAATCAATAGTCAACTCTAGAAGATGACGATGATAATTTCGATAAAATTTATGCTTAAGAGCTTGTTAACTACGGAGGTTTTAGCTAAGGCTTAGCCAAGAAAACTTTTGGCAAGGAAACCATAGAAAGTAAAACTGAGACCCTAGTTTAGCTTGCTAAGCAATTTAAAGAGGGACTTCTAGATATCGACGATTAACTTGATAAGCCATCAGAAAATGTAGCTTAAGAAGACGGCTTTGATCAAGCTTAAAATCAAGAGAATAAAGTTATAGAAGGATCAGCTAAATTCACTGAAGAAAGATCCGACACTTTAAGCTATCTAAAGACTAGTTTTGTATAATACATGGAGAAACAACATTCTGATCAATACGAAAAATCTACAAAGGATGCACTATATGATACTCTTAATAATTTTTCGAAATAAGATTTAGCAGCAGAGTACGAAAAGTCCATGGTTAGACTTTTTAACATGTATTGCAGACATGTATTTTGGAGCTTGATTTAGAAAGATGACATCGAAAAAATATTCACAATATATAAACTTTACTTTAAATTTATGTTTTTTTCATATGGATTAATATTAAATGGTGCTTGAATCTGAAAATGAAATGAAATCATTCAGTGTTTTCCTTAAGGTCCTAGGTAATGAATGTTTCATCACAGGAAACAAAGTTTATATCAAGGGCTTCAAGGTTTTCTTGAAAAAAGTAGTAAATATCTGTTGTAGAAATCCTAAATTTACTCCCCTGCTTAAGATCCTTATTCAAGAAGGCATTATTAACTCTTATCAGACTTACATGGATGAGCTAAAGAATGACACTAAAGGCTATTCTTAAGTAAGAATTGAAGAATTTTTCAAAACTGAAACTAAAGCTTCTCAATTAATGAATCCATTTATCATTGTTCCAATTCTTTCACAAATTGCCACAGAAAACTTTAGTGTGTTTGAGTAAAATTTTGACAGAGTGGTGAGCAGCTTGATAAGTATTAACTGTCTGTTTATTGGAAATTTCAAACTTAAAAACAAGTTCTGGGTTTTAATAATCCAAATCCTTGAACAAGTTAAGCATAGAGCACATTAACTTCCCAAAAATTTAATGAGGAACTTGTTGAAATTAAAGGTAGTAGAGTATTTGTTTAGCAATTTTGATGAGCAAGGAAGACCAGAGAATGAAGAAGGGGAACTAGTAAAGAAAATGCTGAAGGAAAATGCCACTGGTGACCTTGATGGAATCCCAAGAAAGGATGTGGAAAAGTTGGTCTATGCAAAGAGAGCATAAATTGTCACATAGTATCGAAGATATAGTGATAAAGATTAGCAAACTGTACTTGTCGAAATGTTGTACAAGTTCTACTAGATTGATAAGGCCTTAAATGAACCCTGCTTTGTATATAGAAACAAGTAAGTTTTTCCTAGATTTTAATTTATCTTTAGTTTAATGACTCATGTTGAGGTTTACAATAAGATATTGGAGCAAGGTAGAGACAGTAAGTTGAATGATTATATCCTCTTCTATAACAAACTCGATGAGACTCAAAGAAAAATTACACATCAACTTGAAACCAATCACAAAGAGTTTGAAGGCTCATTCAGAGCTAAGATTCAGTACCCAGGTGCTGAAAAATTGCTGGTCAGAGTGGATGAAAAATCAAATTTTAAACTCGGAAATGCTTTACTCTTAAGTACTGATAAAGAGGGAAGAAATATTGAGCAGCTCATCTTTGAGACTCATATTAAGAAAGAATAAGCCATTAAGAATATCTACTCTAATCAAGTTTATATGCACTATCCTATATAACCCAGTGCAATTTTCACATTTAGCATAAATGAAGAGAAGCCTATCCCTTAACTAATTGACTATCCAATCTACCGACCTCTTGAGAGATATGAAGAAACTAGCTATGGCAAATTCGTAAGTTTAATTTTAAATTGTTTATACTATTTCTTAGTTCTTGACAAAAGGAAACAAGATGTATCTCTGGAAAAACGAAGAGCTGAGAAGATTCAAAGACAACTTAGACATTCAGCAATTTACATTCGGAAAACAATGCAGAGTTATTCTGTTGAAGAATGGAAAAGTCATTGCAGAAGGAAGAAGCAAATGCAAACACTTCTAAGATACTGAGGAGGAAGTGGTAAGTAGGATTTTTAATTATACATTAATTACTATAGAATGATGTAAAAGCTACTGAGATTCCATTCTATGAAAAGAAGGACAAGATCATTCAAATTGCCACTTTCTTCTAAGTCACCATAGCTGTGACAGAAAAAGGAAAGGTATTTGGTATTGGTGATAAACATAAAAAAAAAATTAAAACCTATATATAGCTTTAGTTTAATTATAGTTTAAGCTTGCAAAGATGGCCAGTAAGATTTGTTAATATAATCTAACTCTATTTTAGAAATTGAAAACAACAAATTTGGATTCTTTGAAATTCCACTTTACAGCCCAGAAACTGAATACCTCGTAGACGAGCCACTTGAAGAACCTCTAGTTGTGAAGCAATACGCACCTGTGGAAGAATAGAAGAAAGAGGAAGTTAAAGTTGAGGCACAACCTGTTTTACCTCAACCTGATTCACAAGAATCCCCATAAGTCTAGCAGGAAGAAGTAAAGAAGGAGCAGGAGAAAGAGTAAGCTAAACCAGCAGGATCTCCAGCAGAAGATAATCCACTATAATAAGTGAAAATAAAGAATATTAGAAATAATTACTAATAGGTTTATATCCTGTTTATAAATTATAGACATGGGAGGTTTGTTTGACGAAGAGCAAGCAGTAGAACAACCAAAAGAGGAGAAACCCGCGCCTGTAAAATAAAAGACTAATGAAAAGAAGAAATATGAGAAGAAACCAGGAGTTCACTAGCAAGATGAAGTCTTTAAATACTGGCTTTTCGAGGGTAAGCTCAATAATAATTTGGCAATCCTTTTTTCAGTTTAAAATTCACCTTCAAATTATAAAAAGTATTATTAAACTCTACTGTGAGGACTATGAAAGCTTGATGGCTTTGAAAGAAGACAACCAATTATAATTCCAGATTGATGTGATTCAGTAATCAGTAGTGAACGACCCCAATGCCAAAAACGAAGTCATTCAAATCATCCAATAAAAGAATGATGATGCACCAGCTGCAGTTGATGATGTCCAAGTACAATTACAAGTACAACCAGCTGAGAATTAAAATGGAGTTATTTATGTTTATTCAAGTAATATTATTGTTATAAGTTTAGGTTGATTAAATTCCAGTGGAGGATATTGTGAAATAAGAGGTGAAAGTTGAGGATTAAGTTGATATAGTCTAACAGTAAAACGATGCTTAAGCGATTGTTGATGGTAATCAATAAGAAGCATAGAATGTTGCTCCAGTTGAAGAAGCCAAAGTTGATCATGAATATATAAAGCATTAATTTGTAAACTAAATATACATTTATACTTATGATCAAATTGCTGAAGAGTTGTAACAGCAACAACCAATAGATGACTAAAATATTGATGGTCAATCTTAAGTTCCTGCAGAAGAATTTAAATTATAGTTTTTCTATTTTTTATAGAACAAAAAGTAGAGGAAGAAAAGAAGGAAGGAGATGAGCCTTAGCCATCAGAGCAAATCGACACTAATGTGAAAGTAGAAGCAGAAAAACCAGAACTTAAAGCTTTGAGAGTGTGGGCTGGAAAGACAGTAAGCACCAATGATTTCGTTTATGTAACAGTAGTGGAGAACCTCAAAACATAGAGATTAGAGATAAGAACTCTAGGTAATTCAAATCTGGGTCAATTAGGTCAAGGTCCAGATTCCAAATCCTCTCAAGTTTTCAAAAGAGTAATGACTAACATTGAGCCTAGATCTATGAACGATATCATTATTGGATACGATCATATTTTGGTTGTTAGCAAGCACGGTAGAGTGTTTGGATGGGGTTGCTACACTCAAGAAGATCCCTAACATTTCAAGCCAATGCACATTCCATTCTTTGATGACTATATTGTTCACAAAATGTAACAAGCCTTTGTTTCTAATTTTTAATGCAATCAAGTCAGAGAACCACAGCCATAGTTTCTCCTAGATCAAACCCATCCAAGAAGCTCATAGTAGTTGGTAAATTTGCTCCATTCATGAAGCAGGACACTTACAAGATATACGATATGTTCTAAGATATGGATATCTATAATGTTCAACCATATGGAGACAAAGTCTACGTTTCAATATAAGGTTCATATCAAATTAATAAGCCATTAGCTTCTCCATACATTCATGAACAAATATGTGATGTATGCAATAATAGAGTTGAGGGACTCTTACATTTTAGCGTTACTAAAACTGAAGAAGAGAATAGAACTCATAAATTCAGTTATTTCTGCATCAATTGTGTATAACATTTAGAATGGGTGTTCTTCCTATTTTATTAATAAAATTTTTAATTATAGATAAAACCAATGCTGAATACTTATGGACTATTAAAAGACCAATCACAAACTTAGAGAAAAAGTAATGGCCTGAAATCAATTATGAAGCTTTAATTGATTCAGAGAATAGAGCAGAGACTGTAAGCTACCATGCTCACTATTAAATTAATGGAAAGGTTATCCATCAAGTTATGACTTCAGATTAATTCTAATAAGAATCTGTAGAAGATATGAATCCAATTATAGCCTTAAGATTCACTAAGCAGTTCAAGGAGGATCAGAAAATTGACATTATTAATTTGTCTGATTTCTACAGTCTGTAATAAAGTGAAGGCCTAAGCGTAAATGTTACACCCGACTATGGATATAATCAAGAAAGCAAGGAATTGATAGAGAAAAACCAAGCAATATATGACGAAGTTCATAATTCCGTTCTTGAAATTGAGAAATTAGATATTGAGTTACAAAAAGAATTTAAGAGTAAGATAGAAGAGTACATTATTACAAAAAAATATTTAGCTTATTTAAATGTTTTGGTTAAAATAATACCAAGAAACTTAAAGATCATGACCTTTAGGATCTTAAATACACTGAATTAAAGGTAGGTGATGAATTGAAATTCAGATCAGACAGATTGAATGAGCTTTCTGATGATATTAAGAAATACAACGTTGGTAGATTTATTCAATACTGTCAGTATATTTGGGGAGCCTTTAGCTACATAACAAAGTCACCACAAGCCACATCAAGCTTAAGCCTCCTAAAAACCTTCAATCATAACAGAAATAAAATCCCCTTAATGATGAAGAATAAATTGATAAGGAAAATGCTTGAAAATATGTCAACAGATGACAGTTAAGTTTCAATTCATGTAAACCGTAAGAGAGCTAATGAGTTCTTTGAAACTGGCAAAATTGACGAAAAGGGAGACCACACAGTTTATGCTTATGTTATGAAGGGACTCGTTTCTAGAAACTATCTCGGTATGAGAATAAATCAAGCTGATAAGAAAGCTTGGTTCGTTAAGTTTATTGGAGAATTTGCACTTGATTAAGGAGGGCTCTTCAGAGAAAGTCTGACTGAGCTCTGCTAAGAATTGCAAAGTCATGTTTTGAATCTTCTAATCCCAACCCAAAACTAAAAGAACAATCATGGTGAAAACAGAGATAAGTGGACTATTAACCCAGCTGCAACTTCCCCCTCTTAACTTTAAATGTATGAGTTCTTAGGCGCTCTTATTGGAATGAGTGTAAGATCAGGTATTTTAATGAGTTTGAGCTTGCCTTCCTTTGTTTGGAAACAACTTACTAATGAAGAAGTCACTCTCAATGATATTGCAGCAATAGACACAATGACTGTCCAAATACTAGAAAATTTAAAGACTATCTAGAGCTAGATGAGCGAGGAGACATTCTTAGAGGGCTATGACCTATTCTTCACAACTATCTTGTCGAATGGCGAGGAAGTTGAACTTGTTCATGGAGGCAGATCCATTAGAGTGAACTTCTCAAATTTAAAGGAATATATTCATAAGACTATTGAAGTAAGAATACAATCCTAGAAATGTATAATTAATTTGTAAAAATTGACAGTAGATTGATAAAATCTGAAATTAAAATTTTAATTTAAATAAGAAATCTATATTTTTAAACATATTTTAACGATTATAATAATTAATTTCCAAATATCCCTTAATATAATTTATAAGTAAATTTAATCATTTAATAATATTTTTACCTAAAATATTTTTCTTAATTTTTATTTATTTTTTTTATGCTTTTTCCAAAGTTATACCAATAGTATTCATTTTTAATTTATTCATGTTTGATTAAAAGAATTTGGAGCTAGTATTTTTACAATATATAGTCTTATTTAGTGGAGCTAGACAAAATTAACTACGCAAAATTAAAATTAGTTTATTTCTTACTATTATTAGATATTGCCTCTTTTGATTTCAACCATAGTGATTCATTATAAATAGAGATATAAATTATATAAATAAATCATGATTTATTTACTCACAGATTAATAAGCTGTATTAAAATAAAATCAATTAAATTTTATGAGTGTGCTTTATCATCAAATAATATCTGTAATTTCTTTAGGTTTAAAGAATGAACGAATGTAAGAAGCAGATCAAAGCAATCAAAAAGGGCATCAATTAGACTTTCGATGCCAGTATCCTCAGATTATTGTGCTGGTCTGACCTTGAATACAAGGTAGTTGGAAAGGAAGTAATAGACATGGAGAGACTTAAGGAAATCACAGTTTACAGAGTAAGTTTAGATTTTATTGTTAGCTGATCGATTGTTTAGAACTGCACTGAGAGCTCAGATACAGTCAAGAAGTACTGGAAAATTATGAGCAACTTTACCAATGAGGAAAGAATGCTTTACTTGAAATTCGTTTGGGGCAGAACTAGACTACCCTTAAAGGAGGAAGACGTGACTGAGAACCACACCATCTAAATGTAGTTAGCCTTATTTCCAACTTATTTCTTGTTTTTAGGGATGAAAGTGCAGATGTAGCTAAATTACCAGTTGGTAGAACATGCTTCTTCAGATTGGAAATTCCACCTTACAAAACAGAGGAAACTTTTAGAGATAAATTGCTCTATGCAATTAGATTCTGTACTGCCATTGATGCCGATATCGAAAATGCAGTGCAGTAAGATGAAGAGCATCAACATGAAGAGAGAGTCGACGAGGATGCAGCAAGCCAAAATCATGAGAGATACGAAGCTGAGGAAGACTAAAACATTGAGAGCAATCTCTTTGGCGATGATTACTGAGTAAGATGAAATCAAACATAATAGTTATTAATACTATTGATTTCTTAAAAAAAGAGAGTTTTATGATTAACTAGAAAGATTATTCGAATGAAAACTAAATGTTTTTCTTTCGATAATGATTCTGGTTTACACTCCTCTAAATATGGAGATATTAACAAAACTACATTTAATTTCAAAACAATTTAACCACCCATATTTATTAATTACAATGATTTATATTCATAAATTCTCAATATTAATGATAAATATTAAGAATTCACAAAATAGTTTCTTAACTTTACTTTTATAATCTTAATAATTTTTTATAAAAATGTCTCAAGACAATACAGATCAATAACTCGCACAATAATTGGTAATTTTATCTTACATAGATAATTTTCTTGAATAATTTCCCATTAATTTGTTATACATGTAGAAAAGCAAGGGTTAGGAGTTGACTGAAGAATACGTTTAAAACTACGTAGATATAGTGAAAGAATCAATAAATCAACATACTATCGAGATATAAACAATTGACAGATTAAACAATTTGACAATCATATTAAATACTCTATAATAAAGAAATTACTCATAGCCCATAAATATATATGTACATTCATTTCATTAGAGTATGTATATTTAATAAATGCAGGAGTAAAGTTTAATCAAAGATTAATTGAGTAATGATAAATCGGAGGGACTGTATCACACTCATTAAATGGATTTCGAAACTAAAAAACAGCTTTTGATTCAAAGTTTATCGCAGTTAGACGATGTTGAGGCTTCCATTAATGTCCTCGAAACCAACATTTAATAAATAATTATGTTTTAATTATTAATATATACTATTAAAATTACCTAACAATTATGAAAATAAATCATATATAAATTTTAGAGATTGACTTGATGGAGTAAGTTGTGGTATAGCTAGAAAATAGATTTGCAAAAGTATAATGAAAGCAATGAAGTTATGAAATTACGATTTTTATATTACTAGATTCTTCTTTTAATTATAGTAAAGAAAATCATTTCTTATCAATTAAAATTAAGATTTTAAATTGAATTAATAATTATAATAGATTAGGATAAATTTAGAATAATAACTATGAAAGAAAGTCAAATCAAATAAATACATCCAAACCATATGAAAATAAACAATAAATCTTAACAAAATTAATAACATCAATAAGCTAGTCAAGTTTAGTAATAATATTCTTTGTAAAAAATGAATGGAAAGTATAAGTGTGGTATTTTGATGGCATCTCTTTTCGTTCTGCAATCATAAATGCTAAATATTAATGGGAAATAGCTGATTAAAACTTTTGAAAGCAATAATTTCGAATCTAAAAATATACTGGAAAAGCTTTAAAATTAAGAGCAAAAATAAAATGATAATATTTCAATTTCAAATTAAGAGACGGTGAAAGGACTATAGTTAAATTTTGAGATTGACTAAAGATTCTTGATTGATGAAACTACTTATTCATCTTCTTCATAATTAAGATTATTAATAAATTTGGGAAGTAAAAACGTAGGTTTATATTTATTCTAAGATAAAGTCTCTATGACTTGATAGATATGAAAAACAAAATTCCTAGGTACGATCTCGATTTAGACTCTGTACCCAATAAGTATCGACCAGAGGACAGCGGCTACATTCAAGGTCTAATTTATATGACTTTCGTAATTTTATTTGCAGCTGCAATTTTCATTCTCGCATTCATATTATTTACTGGCTGCAGGCTTGTCTTCAAGAAGTGCGGAGGCTAGATAAAGCAAGAAGATGTGGAAAACTTCAACCCTGATACGAAGAGGAGTTTTGTCTGCGGCTTTATACTCTTATCTGGATTTTTCATGGCAACTTCTACCATCTTGATAATAGGCAATGTTGGGTACTTTAAATCAGCGATGCAGTCTACTGATTAGATCGACTCTCAGGCGAATTAATTAGCCAACAATCTTCAAACGCTAAGGTAAAATCTTTAGACTTTGAATGATGCTAGTTTACAAGACTACATTTAGAAGTATAAGGTCAAGATGAACTTTGATGTGAACTTGATCGATTCGCAGGTAACGCCTGATGTCAACATTATTTAAAGTAACTCTCAAGGAAATCAGAAAAAGATGAATGCTCTTGAGATTGGTGTTTTTGTATGGGTCTTTCTTTCTTTTGCAATTGGTCTTTTGTTCTTAATTTTGAATTGTGTTTCAATGAGTAAAAATTGGGCAGGAGTGTCCCTTGCAAATGGTCTAATTTCATTCTTTATGATAGGTGTCACAATTGCACTAGTTGCAATGAAGCATGGTCAATTGATATATTTAGTAGACTTCTGTGAGCAAATGATTTCAATTGATACTCAGTCTTAAATACCAACTATTGGATCAGGTATTTCAAGATATCTTTCATGTATCCCCTATAACTCCACATCCATTCTGACAACAATTGGTTACTAGGGTTCTATTGAGTATTAAAAAGGCATCATACTTTGCAATGAAAGACTTCAAACATTTGGAAATGATAATGCCATCACAACATTAGAAGAGTTGAATTTTTAAATTTAGAACTCTTCTCCCGTGAAGGATGATAAATTTCTGAATCAATGGTCATCTGTTTTGAATATGATCTAGACTAATAACTAAATTGTTTCAGATCTCACATCCTGCTAGCACTTAAAATCTTACGCTTAATAGTAAAATTAAGAATATTGTGAATAGGGCTACTATTACTAATGGTACTTGTATTCTGGAGTGATTGCCTTAGCTTTGTACTTCATGCTCTTAACATATCAAAGTTTAAGATTAAGTATTTACATAAGCATTCACATTCAGTACGAGTCGCTAAACTATGCAAAGCAGTAAAATAGCTTCGATATAGATAAGATGCATTAAAATATGGAGAGTTACCATTATAATTAAACTAAGCCAAGTATGGGAGGATAAAGATCAATGTACAAGCTAAACTAGACAACAGACGACTATCCAAGCGACAATGAATCCTTAATGAAGAAAGGTCGTAAAAGTAACATGAATGGGTTAACTTCAAACTCAGGAGCAGCGAATATTGATATGTCATTCAACACTTATAATAATATTAGCAATAACTAAACAAAGAAGACTAGAATTTCTGATAACACGGGAGGGAAGAAGTAAGACTATTCTAATCTGAATAATTTAGACTTAACTAAGGAGTTCAGTTCGCATAGTAAAAATGACAAGAAAAAACAAGGTTTCAAGAATAGTAAATTGAATAGTAAGGGGGCGTCTTATGACAACGAAGATCTGGATCTCTTGAAATCAAGTGATTCAGTTTTGGATTACACTCATGGAGGAGGGGATAGATCAAACATATTTGAAGCCAAAGATATATCAAGCATAAAAAAGAAAGAGAAAGGTAATAAGAGACAGTAGAGAAGGGAGGTCTCTGATTTTACATGAAATGGAACTTGATTTCAACATAAAGGTGTATCATTCTATAAGTAGTAAATTATTTTATGTGAATAAATAGAGCATATTCTTAAATTTAAATCATTATTAAGCAATTTATAATTAATCTCTAATTTAAAGTTAATCAGAATTATATCAAGTTCCCTGAAATGGTCTCCAGGTTTTGCTCTGATCCTATTTTGGATCAAAGATCTTTGGCGATCCTTTTGGTACCCCGGTTAGTTTCTGATCCGATTCCATAAATTAGAGATTCTAGTGTGTTTAACCTTAAGATTAGTAGTTTAGCTAGCTCTATTATGGGATTATATTGCTTCTTATTTTATTAACATCTTGATAATTATTATATTTGCTTCCTTGACCGACATCAGCAGTGGAAAACGTTGGCTCCTCGAGCTTCTAAGAAAGATAAGAGGCACCTGAAGATTTTTCATATGAGGATGAAGGAGCATGGAAAGCAGCACTAATATCTCCTCAGATTTCTCAGTGGGTGGTAGTCTATTGAGAATCTTTTTACTTTTGTTATTGATCCATTTAATAAACATAAAAACAGCTCACACATTTTTAAATGATTATGACAAATTTATCAATTGTTAATTACAATATATGAGTACAAATTAAAGTATTTTATATGTAATAGTGTTGTAAATTTTCATAACTATTATAAATACATAAAAATTTAAATTTGAAAAATTCTTCTAAATTACAAAAATTAAATTAAATATAATTGTATAAATTTATTGAGAAATATTAAGTTAAATCTAAATAAATCCCTCAATATTGAATAATATTTAGCATAATTTAAGTAAATTAATCAACATTTATATTTTTCAGAAAATATTTTGTTATAAGATGGGAATGGTGGGATTTACAAATTTCTTGTTTTAATTTTTATGAAAAACATAAATGCTACTTTTTCAAAAATGAAAATCTGAAAATACAACAGACTTGAAACATATAATTATATTTATAAATCTTTACTCATTTAAATTAATTATTATTTGTGAGTTTATATTGCGCCAGTTCTCTGTGTGGTTTGTTGATGCTTAGCAAAATTTTACCCCATGTAATTGATGTCTTTGTTTGTTGGATTAGGATCATAGCTCTACAAAAACGTAGGTAAGAATAATTTAAGTTAATGTAAAAACTTTCTTAAGAACCCCCCCCCCCCCACTTACCTGCTGATTAGTTTTCATTCCCCCTCTCTGAGTTGCGAAATTCCTGCCAGTCTCTTTGTTGGACATGGTGTAGTAGTATACTGCACCTCCTGCTATGGCAGCCATAGCCATTCTTTGCATGTTCTTTTAGTTCAAGAAGTTCATGTGTATGTGTTAAAGTTATTATTAGAAAAATTAAAAATATTCTAAATTTATTCTCAGATTCAGCAATTTAAGCACCCATAAGTTTTATAAATTAAAAATAAGCAGGATATAACTTTCATTTCTTAGATATAAAATTATAAATCATTAAACTAAATTAGAATAATATTGTGTATTATAAATTCAAAAATTAATAATTTGATTAAATTTAATTCCATATTTGCCAAATTGTACAAAAAACAATCTATATATCGATCATCTACTAATACAACAAATTATAATAAATGACAGATTAATAACCAGGAGAACCTGCATAATATTAACAAATAGATTATTTTAGGGAATTTATATAAATAAAATTATGTATAGTAGTTTGCTCCAAATTATTTTATTATCAATTTTGATAATTCATATAAATAGGTAAATTGCATTAATTAACCATATAAAGTCGTTTTTGCATTAATTGAAATATTAGAAAAATTAAATAGAAACTCTTAGAATCTAATCATTTTACTAATTTTTTAATAATTTATAGATATTACTGTATAATTTATATTACATAAATTTTAATCACTAAGAGCTCAAAACCTTTAAATCTGGTTCTTTATTGTTAAGATACCCCCAAATTTTAAAATTCTTTTTTCCTTTTATCATAATTGACAGTATTTTTGGAATAATTATAACCAGGGTTGGATAAAGGCGAATTCTATAATAAAGTAGTGAGAGATTATAGAATACTCAAACCAATAGGTAAATTTTAAGTTCTTCTCTAAAAAACTTGTTATTTAAGAATAAGCTAAATATAAAAACTTGCTTTCATATTGAATCTATTATTGTCTATTTTCATGCATAAATAATTATAATTTTATCAATAATAGGAGAGGGAAAATTCTCAGTGGTTTTCAAAGCATAAAAAGTATCTGATGGATCCCCTGTGGCGCTAAAAATATTAAAAGTAAGAAATATAGATTATTTATAGCTGTCTTTAATATGAAGAGTGTAGATTTTTGATATGAATGACTAAAAGCAGAGAGAAAAATGCATGAAAGAGGTCAAATTATTGGAGAAATTATAGCATGATTTCATCATTAGATATATTGAAAGTTTCATAGAGCAAAATGAAATGTTTAATATAGCTATTTTTATAAGATTTTAAGTGAAATGTCAATAGATATGTTAAATAGCCTTTTAAACATACTAAAAATATAGAGAAAAAATGTTCATTGTAGTAGAATGGGCAGAAAAAGGAGATTTAAAATACCTTGTTAGGTAGGCTGCGGCAAGACAATAATTTTTAGAAGAGAGAAGAGTATGGAACTATTTGTGGTAAATTGCTTCTGCATTGAGGCATATGTTTCAAGTGAGAATTATGCATAGGGACTTGAAGCCTGCTAATATTTTCATAGATGCGAATGATAACTTAAAACTAGGGGATCTTGGACTAGGAAGAGATTTCACATCATAAACCATGGAAGCTTATTCAAAACATAATTATTTTTTTAATATCTTTGATACACAGGTTTTCAGATATTAAAGTGTCTTATATTGTGACAGTATTTTAAATATATTTTTCCAATTGACATCTCAATAAATCAATAAATAAAAGAACTAATTTTAAATTTAAAATTAATCTTCTAATAGTTTTAATTTATAATTAAATAATTAAAATTAGTTTATTAATTTATAGTTTTGTTATTCGCGAGTAGGAACTCCTTTGTATATGTCACCAGAAGTCTTGCAAGGAAGCGGTTATGACTTTAAAAGTGATGTGTGGAGTTTAGGATGCATCACCTACGAGCTGTGTGCCCTAAAGAGTCCCTTCAAAGATGAAACCAAGAAAATGTCTCTCTACGATTTATTCACAAAAATTAACTAGGGTGTCTATGCGCCACTCTCTGCCTCAAGATACTCTTCTGAACTACGATACATGATAGATTGCATGCTAAGAGTTGATCCACAAGAAAGAGTCGATATAAACGATGTTGTAACTTACTGTGAGAAACATATAGCTTAATTGAATAAATAAGAGTAGCAAGAAACTGGAGGTAGGAAAGTTAATAGAATGGATCCGATACTTATAATGGATGACATCATTGAAAAACTGCATTTACTTGATTATCAATCCAAATTTTGCAAGGAAAAATAGAGAAAGCCAATATCACGAACTTATTTCGCTATTAAGACTGAAACAGAGCCGTCAGATGATAAAGTGAGAAATTTCGTCGAGATATCATACTGGCTAATGAGTCTCTACTATGAAAGTCAAATAGAAGCATCATCTTCGAAGCCAGGCTCTAAAAATGGAAGGTAAAATTATTAGACATTTTGATATAATTAGAATGTAGAAAAGATTAAAGATAAGTTCGAAATAAGAGTGCGACGAAAGAATAGTAGAATCCATATAAAATAAATTTTGACAGATTCAAATCAAATCAAGATGCAGTAGATTAATTACTGATTGATGTAAAAAAATTCAAAGTCTCACTGCCTGAACATTTCACCTCAAGATAACTTATTGAGGTTCGTAATACTATTTTCGTTTAAAAAAAATAATCTAGGGTTATGGTGAGGGAGTTTGTTATATTGTAAATGACTTGACAAACAGAGAACTCATTAGAAGGAAATTTAAGTTTGAAGAATTTAAAGTGAAGGACCATTAAAATTAACTTCAACTATTAGATGAAGAGGAAGATGACATTATTTAAGGTTCGCATGTTTTCATTTCTCCATCTGCCCCTATGCACTTAGTTTAGTAAAAAATTGGAAGCAAAGATTTGACTGATTAAGCTATGATTTAAAAGAACTAAAAACGCTAATTCTTCAAGCTTTTAAACGAAGAGGATCAGTCATAAGATGATTTTCACACTCAATTTTAAGACATAATGAGCCAATCATTGAAAGGCAGAACTAATGATCTCTTTAAAAGTGGAGGTTTGAATGCTAGAACCGGATCAACTGCTACTTCAGAAAACACACAATTAATAACTACATTCAACTAAACTAGGCAATTAAAGTCAAATTTTCAAGAATTGGCTACTCTAACTCAAGATATTATTCAAACTGCAATCGACCCAGAAGAATGGAGAAAAGAAGTAGATCGTGTTAAAGATCAATTAAACTACAAATTAAACGGGAATTAGCCTGGTTCAAAAATATTTGAAACGGATGAAATTGATGATGCTTATTAAAGGAGAATGGAATTACTTGAAGAGGCAAAAGTTGTATGAGAATTTTAACAATCAAATATCCCTGTTCTAATAGAGCACTTAAGTGAAGACATGGAATAATAGTTACAGAAAATTAGGTTGCTGGAAAACAGAATAACATCACAAAGTATTGAGCAAATTAATAAACTCAAGACTTTCTAATAAGATCGAACTCTATTAGTAACAGAGCTTCAGGAGATTGCTCTGGCAACTGATTAAAAGCTTCAAATTTCAGACTAACTAGAATTTGAATTAGCTACAATTCAAGACAACATTTTTTCAATAAACAGGTTTATAAAACTTTTTCTTATATTTTTAACATTGAAGTACGACTGTAAGATTAATCAGACGATTCAAAAATTCGCAACATGCGCAAACAACTATCTGATCTAAAATCTCAAGTAAACAAAATGCATCAGACCGAGGGTATACTAAGAATTGCAGCTGAATCTCAAAGTGTAAAATTGTATTTCTAATAAAAAGAGCGTTTTAAGTAAAAAGACCAGCGCAAACGCAGGAACCAATCTCTGAGAATCACAGGGAGCAATTCAAGGCAGTCAAATATGTTAGTAGCGATTTAAGAAGTTCAAAATGATGAGGACGATGAAGAGTTCTACGAGAAAAATAAACGCAGTAAGAGTGGAAATAGAAGCAGGTAGACATCGTCTAAAAGTAACAAAATACCAGTGGATGCGGATGACCTTAAGAGAATGGTCGATGAGGATGAGGAATATAGTTGGGACTCTGATTTTGATTGAGCGTGAAAGTTCCAAATATATCCAATTGAATAAAGCATTATAATAAAGTAAATTTATAGATTAGTGTTATTTATACATCTACAATATTGATTTTCCATATTTGTTTACTTTTCTAACAAATAATTGTAATGAAGTTTAATAAATAAGATATATTCAAATAAATGGTAAAGTTTTAATAATCATATCATCATCTCCCATTAAAAGCATTTCTTAGCAAGGATTTAATATTTTATTTATCACCCTAATTACCTTAGTTATTACTTTTAGATCTCTATTATTACTTCAATCTCGCTTATTGCTTTTCTATCTAGCTTTGTCTCAATCATTATTATTCTATATATTTTAAATTCTCTTTACTTGATAATATGTAAATTTTCTCGCATATTTATTAATTATAAATGTTTGTGAATGGTATCTATATGCTAAATGCATCATCTTTCTGCTCTAGTTATAGATACTACTCTTTTTGTCTTAAATCTGTGATAAGTGCTTAACTTTGCTCTATTTCTCTTAACTACTCTTAAATATTCTATGTAGTGTTCTATTGTTTTTGAAGGGAATCTTTCTGTAAACTATAATTTTCTATTTTAAGTTCTGTGTCACCATCTTCATCTTGGAGACTGTCTTCTTCATAATCTTCCTATCCTTCCATAATCTAATTGATAGTGTGTAAATAAATTTTAGATCAAATTACTTAAGAAAAAGGTGAATATATACTAGTGTGTATATTATATAGATAGTTGATGGGAATTAGTTGAGGTCGTTGTTAATATTTAGTTATTAGACTCCTAAATGTACTTTGCTGTGTTTCATCATGACGCTTTTGCCTCTCTATCTCGATTATTACTATGAACTCTAATTGTCACTAATTGTCTTTTCCACATTTAGCATCTCTGTGAAGTCGATGTTTTAGAATTAATTTGTCCCTGACACATTCAAGGCTGATTCATGCTTAAATCTTGACCTCAAGGGAGACTAAATTGAGTTGCTTCCTTCGTTATTGCTTAAAATATAGTTTATAATCAACTTAAATTTATCTAACACCGAAATTGAAAAGTGTCCATATTGGGACAGAAAGTAAAAATAACTATTGCTAACGAGGTCATTATTTGAATATTAGAGCTAATTCTGCAAATTGCTCATAAACTACTGATTCGAGTAATTGTCACTCATCCTTCTTGATAAATCATTAACATGCTTCACCACATTTACACTGCTATGAGCACTATGGTTTGCCTAACTATTGTTTTATTACAATCGTGTCATATCCTACTCATTCATTTAACTTTAAATTTAGAGTTAAATTTCATTCAATTTTTATCAATTTACATTAGATGTAATTTTTGATGTACTATTTCTCATTGATTAGGGTTCTCCTCCACTAAGAAGTCCATTCGTATTTAAATTAATTTATTATTGCTGTAATTGCTGTTGCTTACTAGCTTTCATTATTGATAAAATATAAAACAAATAGGTAAATCATCATAATTAGAAATACAAAGTAACAAACCCCAAATATTAACTGTCATGTTTTTTAATATAGATAAATCAAATTTAATCTAAATTTATTAAAACTATTAAAAGTGTGAATATACAATTGTATATTGTACACGAAATCCCTGTATAAATTGCCCTATAAAATGTAGAGAAACCAATTTACAATTCCGAAAATTGTACACGAAATTTACAAAAGGCTCAGTGTATTAGTGCTAATCAATATACAAAATCAGAAGAATGTACAATGTACAATTTGGGTTTTACAGATTTATTTAGAATTGTACTCAAACAAAACCCGATTAGTGTTTACCGAAGATGTGATGTATAATACGGTTTTAATTTTGATTAATTATTAAGTGTAGAGTACTAATGTCAAAGCCGTGCAATCTGAACCACTGCATCTCCCTCGCGCCGAAACTACTCTAAGGCTTTTCCCGTAGGTACATTAGACTGCGCTGTACCGTATCGTGCTTGATCTTGATCGTCCGCACTAGGGCTGTCTTTATTCGGGTGACATTAGGCACACCGCGATATAGGTTCCACAAGTTGTTGTATTAGCACTTTTTCTCTCTTTCAGATACAGAGCACCGTGAGTTACAGCATACTGGTTAAGCCGTAGTGGCGCGGACGATCAAGATCAAGCACGATACGGTACAGCGCAGTCTAATGTACCTACGGGAAAAGCCATAGAGTAGTTTCGGCGCGAGGGAGATGCAGTGGTTCAGATTGCACGGCTTTGACATTAGTACTCTACACTTAATAATTAATCAAAATTAAAACCGTATTATACATCACATCTTCGGTAAACACTAATCGGGTTTTGTTTGAGTACAATTCTAAAAAAATCTGTAAAACCCAAATTGTACATTGTACATTCTTCTGATTTTGTATATTGATTAGCACTAATACACTGAGCCTTTTGTAAATTTCGTGTACAATTTTCGGAATTGTAAATTGGTTTCTCTACATTTTATAGGGCAATTTATACAGGGATTTCGTGTACAATATACAATTGTATATTCACACTTTTAATAGTTTTAATAAATTTAGATTAAATTTGATTTATCTATATTAAAAAACATGACAGTTAATATTTGGGGTTTGTTACTTTGTATTTCTAATTATGATGATTTACCTATTTGTTTTATATTTTATCAATAATTTAGTGGCACTGCTGCTTAAATCATACTTAGCATGTATTTCACTCTGTAGCTTTGAGGTTTTAATTAACTAATCTCTCTTGTCTTTCTTCTTTTTGGCTTTATCAGCTTTGTGCTACTCATACTTTTCCAGCTCATTTTTAGGCTTCTAGGGGATGTAGTTCATCACAGGTATAGCACTTTGTGATAATAAATGGTTTATTTTTATATGGTAACATAGAAAAAAGATAGTACAAATATCAATGATTACTCTTTAAAATATATTTAAATTCAAACATGATACGTTTTAAGAGATAAGGGCGCATTAGATTTCTTAAGTTACTGTTGGAGGTTAGAGTAATACAACTTAAACTGTTTTAGACTACATTTAAGCTTTTGTCATTTGAATTGCTTTCATCTCTTGTTCATACTAGTCTCGTAAAATTTATTTCAAATTACCTATATATCATGATCATATAATTTACTAAACCCCAAAACAGTTTAGTTATTTGGCTTATCTCTTTTTAATCTTGCACTGGTTGAGCTTCTCCACAACTTCCTTCATTTCTCTTTGTTGAATATAAATCTCATCTTCTTTTGCATTTAATTTTACTTTTATTGCTTTATAAGAACTTTTACTCATGATAGCCTCATCCTCTAGTTTAAAAAATAATATATTTCATAATAGCAAATCAGTAAACTTTATTGAATTATTATGTGGGTATAATAATGAATTAGCATAATAAATCTAGTTTCTTTATCTTTTCTGATTACTCAGCTATAGTGTCATTTTTCTCCTCTATTGACTCCTTTAATTCCTTAACAAGATTGCTATAAATCCCATTTTGCACATTAATCCTTAATATTGTGGATGACTAATTCATTATAGTGTCAGTGTACCAAGCGAGCCTACTCATAAAGTCCTCTTCGCCCATTTAGAAATTTACAATAAGTTTTTTCTGTTTCTCAACCATTATTCTTAAATCTTGCTGCTCTTGTTCCTTCATATATTCGAAATGTTTGTTCACTTCTCTCATTGCATATATATCTTTTTCCATCATCTCACATTTCACTATGTATACATAAAACCCCAAAACCCAAAATCTTTCCAAGAAATATAAACACCCCCCCCCTATATTTTATTAAGTATGTATGAATTTAGAGTGTCCATTACTTCCTTCTTTCCTTTGGCAAGCATCTCACCCACTCGCTTCTCATTTAAATTATCAACCAACATGTGTTTATATTTAGTCTCCATTTAAGAGTATCGAGTTTTCATGTCCATTAACTCAAGGTTTTGAGCTGATAAGGATTTCGATTCTTTTTCATATCTTTCGCACCAGCTCTGGCGAAGCTCTTTTTCATTCTTAATCAGCTCTTCAAGTACATTATTTCTTATTTTTTTTATTTAGAAATTGATGAAGTTCCATAAAATTTCATGAATAAAACAAATTAAAACTATCAAGTGAATGTATCCTGTCTAATTATTGTCTCTTAATTTATTCAAATTCAATGCGAGAAGTAGCTTTATCTTTCTCTAATTAAGTGTTATTTTTCTCCATATCTAGTATTTTCTCATCCATTTCATGTATCTTTCGCTGATTTAATTCATAGAATTAATACTACTTAATTATTCTATAGTCTAATTAAGAAAATTTTTCATTTGATTCCTCATTATTTGTTCATCTCTGTCATGCAATTTTTACTCCAGTTATCTTATCCTTTAAGCTTTCTCCCTTAGTTACATCTCAGCATCATTTCTGGCTTTATTAATTTTTTCAACTTTTTATGCAGCTAGATCATAGTCAATTTTAATTGTGGAAAGTTCATGCTCTGCTATTTGATGCTTAGCTCTCCATTCTGAGAGTTCTTCTTCAAGTTTAAATGAATAATCATTACCTAAATAGTTAGATATATATTTTTCAGATTTTTATGCTATAAGTTCCCTTACTTTTTCATCCCTTGCTTGAATATCACTCTTTAACTCACTAATTATATCCCCTTTTTAATTAGTTGAGGTTTCATAGCCCACATGATCCTACCTATATATAGACAATTCATCATAGCATTTCTAGTAAGTCAATTGCAAATCAATCAGTCTGTCACTAATAATTTTGTTTTTCTATGATGATTCTTCAAATGATCTCTTAAAATGCTCGTACATTTATTTCATGTGACGGAATTCAACCTCCTACTTATCATACTACAAACGCTCACTTTACAAATCTTTTTCACAAGTATTGAATTTATATTGAAATAGCTCGTATTTATCTATGTATTCGGATAATTCTGAAAGGAGTCTCTCGTTGTGTTTTTGTTTCTCTGTGAGCTCAGAAGATAAAAGGTGGTTTTTATCTTGAGAGTAGATATACTTTTACTCGAATGAGGAACCTTTTACTTTTTCTTAGGCAAGCTCATGATTAAGTTGCTTGTTTAAAGCCTGAGTTTCTGTATTATATTCTATGTAATAATTAAAATCTAGAGTACAGGTTAAATTAGAAAATACAATTTCCTAGTATTAAATTTGATTAAATTATAAAGACTTTTGTCGTATGTTCAAGTTCAAGTTTTGCACTTGATAGGTTTTAATTAGTCATTCTGTTTAAAGCATGCAAGTTATTTAGTTTCTCTTCGAATTTAAGCCTTAATGTTACCTCGTCTTCATGAGTCTTTTGATTTTTTAGTAATTCTTCTTCAATACGTTTCCTAGTTTAAGTTTCTTAAAGTTTCTCCTAAGTTATTGTAGCTAAATCAGACTGAAGATTTTTAATTTGTAGTTACAGTTAGTATTCTGTCTTTTTGTAGTCTTGCAATATTTCTTCAAATTCTTTCTCTCTTTATTCCTTTTCCACTTTAAAATTCTCCTGAACTATAGAATCTTAAAATTTGAATGTCCTTACTTCTATTGATTAGGAGTTGATAGTCTGATCTATAGGTATATTCCAAAAGAATTTAGTAAACCTTCCAAACAGCTGTGACTATGCTAAACTTAGTAACATGTCTATGCTACTTTTCATTTGACTGTAGATAAACTTCCTTACTCTTCTCTGTTATGTCTCGAATTAGATTGAAAAAACCTACGCTATAGACAAACATAGCTCTGTACAGATGGTTCACTTCCTCATTTGGGATACCTGCATTAGTGAGAGTCATTCTATCAATACCATATCTAGTTATGGGATTTTAGTGGTCAACTTTCAAGATTACACCTGGAAGTTTGTAATGCTCGGCATCACTTAGAGTATCATTAAGCCATTACTCGATTATTCTGTGATCTACTGAGATCTTTGGAAAACTATCTACTAAATGTTAGACTTAGCTCAATAGTTTGTCTGTTCTTGATAAATCGTTCTAGTTTGATGCAAATGAATGGTTTTATTTAATATCTACTGTCCCTCGAGGAGCATTGGTAATTTGAGATTTTTCTTTTGAGTCGTGATTTAATTCTTGAAAGTTAGCAGGTTGGTTGCCTTAAAGAAGAGAGATAGCTCTGCGCTTTTAAGTTGAAGATTTTAACTTTGATACTTATTCAGATACTATCTAACGATTTTAAATAAAAAAGGATAATAGAGAGTATAATTTATTATTTTTTGCAAAAAGAATTTGTTTGTCTCTTTCTTATGAGTTCCCTATTCAAATTAAATTTCATCTAATAACTTACTAAAAGTCTATTTCTATGAAGTTGTGAATCGGCTAAAATTGACTAAATCGTTATGTTAATCGCCGATTATTTATGACTGCTCATCTCCAAAAAGACCAGCTTAAACTATATCAAACATAAAAACTTAATTTTTTCGAACTTACCTACCGACGGTAATATATTAGAATCATTCTATGAGAACCCATTTGACAAATTGGTGCTCATATTCAACTTCATAAAATTAGAGTGGTTTTATCCTCCCATTAGTACTTAATCCTCTTGAAATATATATCCAATATAAGTAATTTAATGTCAAAGAATATTTAAAAACAATCATAAAAACATTCCAATGCTTCTATTAAGGTTGTGAAACTTCCTCTACCCTCCCACGGCTGTCTTAGGGTTACTTGATTTTTAATTGTTGAAATTATTTGCAGTGTCATTAAACAGCAACTGTCTTTTCCTTTAACCTGCTATTGCTGTACCTATCTATTGCTAACCCATGCTTTACTTAAAGTTGATTGATTAATTTATAGCGTTTTAAGAATAATAATCTCTGTCCATAGGTGTATTCAATCCATCAGTTCCTAACAAACACATGCAAAATCTATTATAAAATTCATGTTACTTGGAAAAATATAATTTTAGTGGTTGCTCATTGATAAGTTCGTTGATTCATTCACAGCTCCAAACTTAAATAAAAAAACAAGGAAAAATGTAAAAATATCAAACAATTTTTTATAAAAAGTATAATTATATTAAGTAATCCTCTTGAGATAGTGGAATGTTTCCAATACTTCAATAAAATTTAAAGTCTATTTTGATATCAAAATACCTTTAATATATATATATATATATATATATATATATATATATTTTCTCAGTTCTCCCTCTATTATTAGTTTTGTTATCACTGATATCACCAAAAGCAATATGATTTTATTAACTTTGTACAAAAGCTCTAGAGGTATCAAATCCTTAAAGCCATGATTTCATGTTACTTTACTAATACAATAACTGTATGAAATATTTTTTTAAAGTACTTTTATATTATTACATAATTTATTTCTAAGCTCCAAACTTTGAAGGCTTAGTGCTCAAATAACTTGTTTGAACTCTAGCACTCATTTATGCTATCTACAATTTTTTATATTATAAACAATTTTAAACTTCGTCTTTTATAAAGTTTACTGAGTTAATTCCAAAATTTCAGAGGAATTAAGATAAAATATAGCTTAAATTCTAAGAATTGTTTATAGAATGTAGAAATAAAACTGATAACTTACATCTCATTCACTGAAATTTTACTTTGAATTATGTTGACTTATTTTACTATTCCTATTTATATTACTACTGCTTTTATCTTTGATATCCCTTTTAAGTTATGTTTGATAATGAGGTAACTAGGGTATTGGAGAAGTTTAATCTGATTTATGTTCATTGCTGTTACTGTTATTTTACATCATTTTATTTCTAAAATACCTTACTTATTAATTGTTAATATTAATTGTTTTATTTTTAATTCATTTGATATTATACTGTATGCATCTTAAGCAAGCACAAATTCCGAAAAGTTAAACGAAAATATATTTTAATAGTGATAAAATTAAGAAAAAACTTTTCATAATTATTTAGAGCTCAAATGTCTATCTCTGCTGTATCCTGCGTAAAGAGGGTGACTCATGTCATTTCTTTATTTTTGAGATTTTTAAGATAACTAATGAAGATATTTCTACCCCATTTTATAGCGCACCATTTCTTAATTTGACATGTTGTCTAAGTTTATATTATTATCTTCGTGTTATTATGCTTAATTTATTAATAAAGACACAAAAGCAGAATTTAAAAATATAAATTGTGTTAGTGCAGTCCAGATCTTTACTGATGGGGTGAATTCAATCGACTATTACTTTTAGAATTTGAATGACTATGCTACTTACTGGAATTATATGATATTTAATCTTAGTGAATGTTTTAAGCTGTACTATAGTGACTAGGTTACAGATTATTATTTTAGGGGCCCTGGAAACTAAAACTCCATAAATATTTTAAATAGGACAATATAAATGTAAGTAAAATAATTTGATTATCATTTCTAAAATAAGATTCTTTTATAAGTGATAATTTGGAATAATCATTCAAATAAATTAAAAAATTCATAATTTGCCTATTAATGTTTAGAATTTTGAATGATCTTTGTATATTCCTAATATTGATAAAATAGAAAAAGATAGGAATTTTGATAAATAAATTAAAACTTAATATTTAAAAATTTGGTCATAAGTCCCCAACTGTTGCAATGAGTAAGAATGAACAAGCTGCTATAAGTGTAGATTAGCAAAGATTTGTACGATTCAACTACTTTTGAAACTTTTAATCAATATTTACGATTTCTAACAACATTTGAGTGTTTAGTAGTGATTTGAAGCTGGATACTCCCAACCTTTGGTGCGAATGCAGGTAGCTGTTGTTGCATTAGTGCGATTAGAGTGCATAATGATGGTTGGAGTGAGAGTTGAGAGTGTAGATTAGACCATTCATTGCTATTAAGCTTCAAGCTTTGTGATTCATGCTTGCTTTAGTTAGAACTGCTATGAGATGACACTAAACGACCATGGTTGACTATAGCTCGAAGTTGGTGTCTCGAATGCGCGCAAGCGAGGGAGGTTGTGATGGTTTGGAAGGTTTGAATGATTTAAACTTAAACTTAAAAGTGTAATATGTAATACTTCGTTTTAATCGCTAATCTAATCTATAAAACACTCTTCGTCGCGATTCTTGCTGTCTTTAGCCCCCTCTTGGTAGGTTGTCGATTGTTGCCAACATTTGCATCAAACGAAGCCGTGCTTGATGGTGCTGCACCACTGCTTCACGCTGAAGGCCCAGAGCTTGTTCACGTCGGTCTTGGTCATGGCTTTCAGAATCTGCGAGAGCCGCTTCACGAGGTGGATCCTATAAAGTGTTACGTATATACTATACTTACTTGCTATCAGCCTGCTCCTATCGAAGGTGCCTCTTGATGTAGGAGAACAATGCTCGATGGGGTTAAGCCAGGGTGAATACTCTGCATTGAAAAGGACTGTCACCTTGAACTTCCTAGCAGTCTCCAACACCTCCGAATACTTGTGAATGACTGCGTTGTCCATGAGCAGCACGATCCTCTTGACGCGAGGTCCTTGTCAGTTCGCAGCTGGCGCAGGGTGTGATAGAGGAAGTTCTCGAACAGCATGGCGTCGAACGCGCCCTCGATGACCTGACTCGAGATCAACGTGTCCTTGGTGATGGCCGCCACGAAACTCATGGAGAACTGCTGCCGCTTGGTCGCCTCCTTCGCGATTGAGAGATTCCTTGCCAAGACCCCATATTTGCCTAGGCGTTGGTTGGCTTGTTCGCGCACCGTTGCGATGGGAGTGTATTACTATAGCGATTCGATGCAACAACTGCCAATGTTCGCTATAGCTGCTTGCTTGTCGTGCTTACCTGCTTAACTTGATTCTAAACCTTCTATAAGATAGCTTAAATTGGTAGAATTTGCTTACTTTATTAATGATACTCTCTGATTTAGCTGCTGCTCCCACCCCTACTCGATAGCTGTAGACGTTTAGGAGTGATTGGAATCCTGCTTCTACTGCCTGCAACGCCTGAAACCTCGCTACCCTTACGTTAGGTGGATTGCAACCTGAGGCTGGCCAGGTTCTGAAGCAATGGAGCAAGCGCCGACGACGATTTGAGAGGGGTTTCTGGCTAGCTGCGAGCCTTCTTGGAGGAGCTGCAAATTCTGATGGCGTCGAAGCGCTTCTGCAGCGATGCGTGCTGAGCATTGCCCTCCGGGGCTTCCAGGATAGGTGACAGCTGAGTGTGTCTCTGATTACGACGAGTTTTCACAGGAGTGGCAGCAATGCTCTCCCCTCTCGGACCCAAGAAACGCTGTTCCTAAGTGTAAGATTTCCTGCTTAACTTTGCAAAGATCGATTTCTAGTTTGGACTCTGGAGAGCGGGTGGAATACTTCCAGGTGCTGTTCCTATTCTCTCACTAACGCTGATCTAGTCTTGCTTACTAGCGATTGCACTGTTCTCATCGCAACCAGCACCTCTTGAGCCATGTTTGGCGCTGAATTCGGCAAGTTAAGCAAAAATAGCGAAGCTTACCTGGGGGTCCCCGGAATTGCTTGGGGTCGTGAATCTTGGCTTTTTAGGTCATTTTCTTCTTAAATCTGAACTTGATTTTGAAAAGGTGCCATACTTACTTCTCCATTTTGAGCCTACTTTCGGTCCTCGATGTTTTCATCCATGCATGTTTCTCTGTTGGGGTAGACAGCCAGCATTTCGCCATAGTCGATCACGTCGTTGGTCACAAGGATCTCAGTCTTACCAACTGCAGGGGCCAAGGAGGAGTCGTTCTTAGTGGTTTTTTCGTGAAGAGCAGCAGCATTGAAGCTCCATTGCTTGGTTGGCAGGTAGTCACTCCTGAAGTTCGATTCATCGACTGAAATGATCACTGCATCCTCCAAGAATAGCTGCACGAGCAGTCTTGACACCCATAACCGCTTCTCGTTGAACGTTGGGTCCCTATACTTGACGTTCGAGTTCTGGGCCTTGCCAAATCGAAGGTGAAAACTTTCCTTCAGAACCTTCAAGAGCGTAGCCACGCTCGGCACCATTAGATCCTTGAATTCTGCTACTTAACCTTGCATCTCGAGCAGTTTATGATGCAGGCGCCAGCCAGTGACCTTGAAGATGCCTGTTTGTTCAAGAATAACAGCGATCGCCTTCAGCAACAGCGGGTTGCTCCGCATATTCTTCCTCCCATTCTTCTGCTTTGGCTTGGGATTGAGCACCCGGTGCTCCACCTCATACTTAAACTTCTCGATTGCTTTGTACACGAAACGCCTCTCCACGCCCATCTCGAGCGCTATGTCCTTGGGTTTCATGTTCTCCACCTTGTAGTGCTGCACGACAGCAATCTTCTTCAATGCCAGCTTCGCGTCCCTGCGTTTCAGGTAAGGATTCTTGGAGCTTCCATTCATAAGTTTGGGGTTTGAGTGTTTAACTTAAGCGAAATCGTTATCAATACCCTGCTCCTTCATGAAGTCTTACAGGGCCTACCAGAGCTCGTCGCCCTGCTTTATCTGCAGTTTTTTGGACAATACATTAGGGGTCTTCTAGGCAACAGAATGTTAAGGCTTCCTAAGCATTCGAAGGAAATGATCCAGGCCCTGACAAAGCTGGTCATCTGTAGCCAGACTTTCAACATCGACTAGCGATGAGACTGCTCGCTCAACGTTCTCCAAGGGCAGTTGAGATTTGCCCACCCAGTATGCCCATCGTCGACGGTGGCACCTGCCCATTGTTGAGGAGAGTGCCTGAGGTGTAAGTGAGCTTCATTGGTTTGGGATTGGAGGGGAAGTTAGTGCCCAGCACGACGGATGTCCATTTCACTACAGTCTTTGACTATGGCTTCAACGCACTCTGCTTGATCTCTTCGAACTCTTGCTGGCAGAGAAACCCATAGTTAAGTATCGATTTGCGATGAGAAACTGTGATGAGAGGGATTCTTAGCTGACTGTTCGTCAAAACCTATGGAGTTCGACAGCGATTCCATGTACGAAGGGGTTTCGGGGTTTTGAAATAAATTAAAATTGAAATAAAATTGCTATTAGACAATATAGAAGTTGTCAGCGAACAGGCGTGAGCGCTGTTGATAGAGGTATAGTGTATGAAAGTTTAGATATTTAACATGCAAAATTTTAATTTCACTCTCACGAACTGATTCGAAATCACTCCAGCTCATAGATCCACTCCTCCTTGTTCCCCTTCACGATCAAGTAAGCGATTGCACTCTCGAAGCAATGAGGCTTCATCACGGTTCCCATGTTTAGGGCCTTTCTCAATCTCGCCATTCTAAGCTGCAGGTGTGGTGGAAGCAAGTTCTAGGTCTGAGTCTTGCACTTGGCAGCTTTCTTGGAAGCTTGACTCCTTAGGTACTGTATAGTCCTTTGTGGACTTTAGTTGCTGGGTGAAGCAGGTGGCATATCAAGTTTTCATACCTCTTGGCGATCGCTAGCAGTTCTTCGCCCTTGCTGGTCTTGACGTGATGCTCTCTAAGGGACTTGTTCTCATTCAACCACTGCTTTAGGTACGTGATGAGGCACTGATGCTGTAATGATGTTGACTTGTAAGGGAAGCTCATAAAATGGTTTACCAACCTCTGGAACACCATTGCCATGTACCAGCCTTGCTCAAACAATTTCTTTGCATTCGAAATCTGCTTTGACGAAGGCTAGTAAGGAAGCTAGCCCTTGCGGGGTCTCTCCTTGAAGGTTCCAGGCTTCCAGCTAATGTGAGTTTTGAAGTGGATGAAGCTGAACTTCGAGCAGCCAAGGTAATCGAAGATATCGGTGTCAATTCGCTCATTCGTTTTCAAGACTTCAAGCGCCTCTGCCAGTGGGGATTGCTCTCGTCAAGGTATGCTGTGAATGCATTGTTGACACTCCTTACCAGCTAGCTGTTGAGGTATGACTCGAAGATGTAGCGCTTGGTCTCTTGCAGCAAGCCAAGGACTTTGGAGTTTACAAACTCTATCGAAGGTATGACTAGGTTATGATATCTTACTTTAGGACTGCTCTTTGATTCTGCTATTTAATAAGTAAAGCATGGCTTGCTTGTAAACCAAGGATTTCATCTGGTAAATTTGCTCTGGGTACAGTTTCACGTCGAGCGTCAAGCATTCGAAGTATACCCCTTGAAGGATTTCGCCTCTTGCGAGCAGTTGGTGCTGCTTGGCTACCTATACTAGTCAAATTCAGATTAAATTACTGGCTTTGCTGGAATGGGGACATCTTGCAATGGTTTTAGAGTGCTAAGGATCTTCCAGTGAGGCTTCACCTTCAGTTGCAGCTGCTTGAACTCCCATGCCTTCTCTGGGAAGTTGAATACATCTCTCTTATCAACCTCTTGAATCGATTGCACAATCTTAGGGGACTTCACTTTATGAGCTTTCTTGTGTCTTGGTGTCGTAGCCTCCTATATTGGCTGCACATCTAGATCTTGGTAGCGCTCTTGAACGAATGCTTGCTCGAGCTTCTAGTCTTCTAACTCAAGGTTGACAGTATGCTAAGCTGCAATGTGCTTCTTGAGGTTTTTCTTGAGAAAGCTTTTACCACATATCTCGCACTCTGCCTGCTGGAACTGGCTGGCAGCATTGGTATACCTAGTATTGAAAATGAAAGATTTACTCTTACTTTTGCGATACTGCCCTCTGCGCTTGTCCCTTCTGCTTGTTTGGAGGTATGGAATCATCTCGCAATTCAACTTAAAATTATAGCTTTAGAGTATAGACTAGCATTACTATCTTTGCACTAAGCGCTCTTAAGAGTACCTATAGTAAGTCCTGTCAACAGCAATGAGAAGTATCGAAATTTAGCTAAGGGAACTCCTTAGGTATGGTAGCTCTGTATTGGTTTTGTTGTACTTTACCTGCTTATATAGGAGGCATGATTGGCAGTGGCGTTGCAGGTGTGGAAGCATTCATTGATCCCATAGTGATGGTGGCGAGTGATTGAGCGCTTCACTCTTATAGAAGCATAATTAGTTTAGTTTAAGTTGATTGAATTTAAAATTATAAATTTAACTATATATACTTATTATAAATCACTCTTTTCATCAATCCACCTACCCTAGCACCCCCTACCATGCCACTATCATGCCAACCAAGCATTTGCTAACGTTAACAAGCAAATTCGAATGCCTGGAATCAAAAGCATCAATCATACAGCGGGTATAGAGGTTTTGGAGAAGTTATCTTGAGCAAGTGAAAACCCAACACTCGAACTTTCAGTCGGTAGGTCGGCCACACAAATTTCTGATCTGGCCTCAAGACCCAACGGCCCCTCCTCATTTCCCTCGGATGCACCTTGGAGTTCAACTCGACCTCTCAGATCACTCCCAAACCTATTTCTAAAAATCAGGAAGATGGTTAGCAACATTACTGATACCATTTGACTAAGAGGAAGTGGTCGGAACCGCGGATTTAGAGGGGTTGTTATTATAATAATATCGGCTAGAACCAAAACTACTAGTACTATCTCTAACGGAATGTAGAGTATGACTTATGTGATTTTGTGAAATCGATTTTCAAGAACCCTCCTTCCCCACCACCCTAACTCAAATGTTGCTAATACTCATGCTAACGTTAAGATAGGAGGAGAGCACCCGATTGGTGGTAGAAGTGGAGATAACCTACCTCGTAATGTCTGGGGCGTCCAAATCGACCGTTTTGATCTTGAAATCGTTTAAAAGTGACCTTTACGTGCATTGGCGACACCCCAACTCGATCCCATATGATCATAGTTGCCACCAATACAACGAACATCAAGCATCTATACATACAACACCAATAACAACTGATTTGAATAGACGTGTATCAATAGGGGGTGAGCTAGGCTTGAAATACCTGCTTGAGAGGGTCCTTTTTGGCCTTGGGAAGGGTGAAGTGGAACTTTTCCAAGACCCTCTTTGAGACATTGGCTTCGCTACCTATGCTTCTGACTTCGTGAACTTTTGGTAGGATAACTAGATATTGCTGCTTATGACTCGAAAACCTCAACCAGACATGCAAGTGGTGGCAGGGGACGCATCAAGACCATCCGACCTTCCCGAAATACGCGTCCCCACGATTTCAAGGCCAAAATGAGGGAAATGAGCTGATATCTGAAGATAACGACTGAGACATGCCTTGTTAAGACTCCAACGCTCGCAAGCAACCCTTCCCCAGTGCAATAAACACCAGAGATTGGCTGCCCTGGCCAGAGGACCGCTTGGCAGCGAAGGAGGGCTGCCCAAGGTAGGTCGTAGCCAGCCGATACCCAACACCAAGACCCCGAGAGACGTTAAAATAGACTATTAGAAGACAACTAACTATTCACTGTGAGCAAAGTTTGTAAACCCCAACTCACCACTTAGCTTAGGCAGCGAAGGAACGAACACTAAACTAACTCAAACAAAGTCAAACCAACAACATCCAAACGCTTCAGAGGAGCAAGCACGCATAGAGGACGCCTATAGTAGGTTAAGGAGGTGAATAGCACTTACCAGTTACCAGCACTAACAAACAAGCATAGTATAGTTTCGCTGAGCTCAGACCAGCTCTTAAGTATTAGGTCAAAACTTCAAGCAGTAAGCCACAACCAGCAACAGCCCTGCAGAGCCCCGGCGAGGGTACAGCCTGAGAGGTCTTACGTCACTTCGGCCGTCAGGGTGTGTACCCCAGCACCTTTGGGGGGGACTACTTACAGCAGCTTAGGATTACTGGGTTTTAATCTAAAATCATCGAATAATTTTACTAGTCAAAGCAAAGTTTAAAAAAGCAGGTAAAGAACGACACTAGTAAGTTGAGTTGAAATACTAAAGAAATAATTCAAGCTACAGCTTCATCTCAAATTATCATAATCACATTCAACTATCGCAACATAAACCCCGATTTTTTCCAAAATTTCTACAAAAAGTTTAGAAAATTCTAGAAAAGTTCCAAATTTTGGAAATTTACTTACTTAAGTATGATTTGTAATATTATTAATTATTTATAGGAATTATAGGTCAAGTAGAGAGAGATGCTGTGGAACTCCCAGCAACACTATAGGTCAAGCAGAGAGGCTGGATTGGTGAAAGCCCAATCAAAATCAACAATTTTTAACATTTTAGGTCATGCAAAGAGAGAGGCTGGGGTGAAACTCCCTGCAAACTATAGGCAAACTTAGAGGGGTCTAGTGGGTGAAAGCCCCACTTTATCACAAATGAAATGTTTGATTATTATTCTTATTCATTATTTCTCACTTCTCTACTAGGGTTTAGAGTCTGGTCTGCTTTTTTCTCAAACTTTCTCCCAAGCTGGTCTGAGCTCAGCTTATGTCTGGGCAGAGGATCAGCTTTCAATAGTTTTAAATCTTGATGATTCAAGAATTCACTAAAATGTTTCGAAAATCTTTGATGATTAAGTTTTTGTTTACTTCAATTACTCTGAGACCTCTCTATCATAGTTCTTCCAAACCTTAAATCCAAGTATACTGTGAAAATAGTTGTATAGGTTCCAAACTAACTTTAGTAATGTTTGATGTCGGCATGTGCAAGGTATAAACCCCGAAACCCTATGGGTAAATTTCGTTAAAATCGAGGAGAAAGTTTTTGGAATTTGGTTGAATTTTACTTACTGTTTAGTGTTGCCAAAGTTAGTTGCAAAACTTGAGTAGTTCGCGAAACACTGTAATTCGCTTGCAGCACCACTCAACGACAGCTTCCCAGCCCGACACTTCGTGCATCTTCACCACTCTTGAAGAACCCCTTGTGCTTCCACTCGTTACTTCGCCCTCCCTCCCTCCACACGAAACTCTCCTTGTCGATAAGCGCGAAAGCGCCGTCGCCTGCCGACTTCCGATGGTTCACGACATTTGCTGTAAGAGAATGAGAATCAAGTAATGATGCTTACCAAGCTTGCTTAATGCTGTAGAGTAGTGAGGCGACCATGAAGTACACGCAGCTTACGCTAGCTGCAGCACTGTCAGTGAAGATAGGCAGATATGAGCACTATAGAGAGAGAATGAAGCATAGGAGTATACTTACATGCAGAGTGTAGACAGCGCACATGCACGAAGTGCGAAATCAGAGTTGTAAGGAGCTGTAGCTCTTGTAAACATGTAAAGCGTCGACGGCGTCGCAGTCGTTCATGCAGACAGAGTCTTCAAGCAAGGAGTAACAGTAGATTCATGGCATTCAAGCATCAGTAGCATGGTAACTGCTGCATGGCAGCTTGAAGCAGCAGCTTTCGTGGTCGCAGCGATCTTAAGATTTAAAATTAAATTATAGATTAATAAAGTGAGAGTGAAGTTATAGAGTGATTAGAGTGTTTAATAGAGTGAAGTTTAAATCAAAGTAACTAGGAATCGGGAGGTCCAATCAGGGCGCTGCCTTCTATGGGCAATACTGGTAATGTTCTCAGCAGCAGCTCTCATACTCATTCATTCACTGGTTAGCATGTAGGACTCGCCACCAGCAGGAGTGATCAGCACTCTTACAGGTTCATGATTGGAGGAAGGTACTACGAGGGAGAACTCGGCTCCGGGCTTAACCCTGATGCTGAACCTCGCATTTGCAGTAGAGGTCGCCCTTGTGATTGTCGATCTCGAACGCGTCGTCCTGCTGCAGATACTTGCGCTTGCGATACACCTGCACCTCGTAAGCGTTGGGCGTGTTGTGCTGGTACATGAAGCGCAGCTTGAGTGGCTCTCTGGCTTGTAGGCGCTGGTTCAGCTGTTCCATGGTTGAGCTGCAGGAGGTTTTTAGTTTAGTAATAATAATTAATAAAGGGGGAATTAGAATTTAAAGCACTGTTGTAGTGTGAAGGAATGTTAGGAAGTTTAGCGCAATGGGGAAACCCAGGCGCTTGTTAGATGCACGAAGTAAAACAGTGTTATACATTAGTGATTTAGGTTAAGTTGATTGCAACAGTGTTGGTAGCTGCAGAGTCTACAACAGTAGTGATAGTTATAGCAACTGCAATACAGGCTCAACAGAAGCAGTGAATGAATTTAGTTAGTTTAGATTTGAATTATGAAGGTTTAATCTGGTTTATGTCATTGCTGCTAGTGCTAGGTTTAGGGCTAGCTTCTGCTCTGAATCATCGATGAGTTTTGCGTTATCAATGACTGGTTGATTTCAATCATCGGATTAGAGTACGGAGTGTCAAACTTAGTGTTAGGGTGCATGCGCTTAGCTTTCACGTATTGCCTTGGTGAGAGTGCATCAGCATGCGACTCAAATTGCGAGAATCTGGGGGCATTCGTTTACTATATCTACCTCTCTGCGCGCTTGCGCTTCTTGGTGCCATGATTCAACAAGTTCACTGCCCTGCCTCTATTCAAAACCCCAAAACCCCTTAGTGAGGTTTATAAGTGCTTTGATTTGTAGGGTATAGTTGGGGTCTTATTGGGGTTAGTAAGAAAACGCATGTTTTTTATGAATTTAATGAATATTTAATGAGTATTACTGTACTTAATTCAAACAAATTGTATCTGCTTATCTTTGTGATACCTCTTGAATTTAGCAGTCTGTAGTTGTTCTAGTATATCATCCAATGATTATCGTGGATATGCTGGAGCTTTTACGATGACCATATCAACTATCTTCTTAATTTCATTGCATATTTCATCTTGCTTAATATGTCTAGCAGCCAAACTTATTGATTATTTCTCATGTTTTGTTCCAAAGTATGACATACTTTCTATATCGCCGTCTAAGATAATTGCTGCTACCGCCCAAACATCCCATTATACAGAGCCATTTGTCCATTTCTCTCTTATAGGGAAGTATCCTGGAGTGCCTTAAACCTTAAGCTAAAGTCACTATCTCTTGTCTTATTGCTCTGTTGAAATCTATGACTACTACTTCTAAAGGGCAGAGATTTAGCATTACATTTTCTGGCTTCAAATCTCTATGAACATACCTTAGAAAATGGAGCTCTTTCACACCCTTAGTCATATCTGTGAGTATCTCATTCAAATTATCAGGATATCTATTATGGTAGAGATACTCTCTTAGAGTCATTTCAAACTTGAGTCTCAAAGCAATAAAACCATGACCAAGTATAACTCCGTCGAGCTTAGCTAAGTTCTTGCATTATCTTTTCTAAGCTCTCTCAGTACTATGTATTCATTTGCAAACTCATTTTAATATTGCTCGTTCTTAATGAGATACTTGAATGGATATACCTTGTATGCGAATTCATCAACAACTATAAGTTTTACCTTGTTAGGTACGTCAATATTCAAGTAGTTTTCAATACAGCTGCTTATGTCGACTGCATTTAATGCAGGTATATACATTGCTCTCTCTTATAAGCATGCAATATATATACCATTTGCTGGTTGGTTCATTGACTCAAACCGCTTCTATCTCTTAAGTCTCTCCTACTGCTCTATTTGTGAATCAAGAGAGTTATTTTTTCTTTAGCAGGTACAAGCTTTTAAGTTTCCTCATCTTTAATCAGGAATTCGCTTAGATGATGCTTTTGCATATGTCTCTTTACTTTAGCTGAGTGCATATAAGACTTCATGCAGGTAGTGCATTAGTATCTACCATCTACTTTATCATCCTTGAAGTAGATCTTAGCTCTACCAGAGTGTACCTCTTTGATGTGTCTCTTCAAGCTAGACTCAGTTGAGAAGAGATTTTAGCAGTCTTTACATTAAAATGTTTTAATTTTTTCTATTGGCGCTGTTCCTTATCTTCCTCAACCAATTCAACTTATGTTTAAACTCCCATCTCAGCACTCTACTTCTTGTTTTAAACTTAAATTTTAAAGACCTCAGCTTCAAACTCTAGAGCTCTTAGCTCTACCTCCTTTTCAATATAAATTACTTCTGGTTTCTTGGAGGAGCTAAAGTTGAGCAATTATTAACCTGTTCCAAGAGAAACTGCCTTACGATTTAAGTTAGCCGCCATGTTTAAATTCAAATTTAAATTTCTATTATTAATAAGTAAAAACCTCACTGGCTATACTAACTTTGTATAGGAGCTGGCACTGGAACAACAATGGTTGATTCTTAGGTGTTAGACATCATATTTATACTTAGTTTATAACTATAGATTTTCTAATTTTATGCTTAATATTTTTAATTTTGGTACCAACTGAGAATAATTTCAGGTTGGTACTGGTACCAATTAGGTTTTGAACCATTTTGGAACTTTTCCATTAAAACCTCATTAGTTTAAAACTAGGTACTAATTAATTTTGGTACTATTAAATTGGTACCAATTAAATTTAATCGAATTTAGTACCGGTACTAATCAAATTTAAACAAATTTAGTCCTAATTTAATGGAACTAAATTGATAAAAATGGAGCTCCATCTCTGAAGTTTGTTACAGCTTCTGCCAGCTTTCTCCACGTATCCTTACCAGGTTGACCTCCTATAAGATGCCCATATTTAATACTAAGATTTAACAGTAGGATCCAGAACTCTATATATTGAAATTTGAAATTCAATAACAAGAGAAGGAACAAGGATGTAATCTATAAGTACTGCTATGAAGAGGGTTGAAGCTTAAGAAATGATCTCAAGATTTAGGAGCAAGGAAGATCTCTATCGATACCTCACTTAGCATGGTAAGCATGTGACATATACTTAATCATATACTATAGTGGGTTTTTCCTTCCAACGATGGAAGGTACCAAAATTTCATTCTTAAAAGCTATACTCTGCGATGAGAAGAAAGCCTTCAAAAACAGTGATATAAAGTTGATAGATATACCAAACTACCCAGAGATTTCAGTCACTAATCTCTACGAGGATGCGATGAAAGAAGAAGAGTTGGTAGTTTATCTTCCTACCAAGAAACAACTCTCTAACAAGCTTCCAGAAAGGAGCTTCTTCTTTGGAGTTCTTGGCACTTTAAGAGAGAGTTATCTCAGAGAGATCATTGAAGCTCACAAAAAACGTTACTCTATTTCTCCTGAAGATTAAAAGAAGCAAGGCATACTAATAAGCGATACCTGGCTCGCTGAGCTTAAGAAGCATCCATTCCTCTCTCGTAAGCTTTGATTCTTAACTTTGTAGGGAAACCTGGAACTGGTATATTCCTAATGAAAGAGCATGCGAAGGTTCACAGAGAGAGAAAGTCTTAGACTATTTATGAAGTGAGCAAGAGACTTTATAAAGATGTTTAAAAGCCAGTAGAAATGAACATAGATGTAGGAGCTGGCACAAAGAAGAAATATGGGCCCAAGCAAGCCATAAGAAGAGGAGAAGAAAGAAAAGCGAAACCCCTTTATGGGTTAGTTTAATATGTGAACTTATTCGTTCATTTACATCTAAAACTTATTTATAATCATTCATTCTTCCTTCTCTCGCACAAACTGTTGTCTTATTTATGCTTACTCTCTTGCAGCTACTCTGAATCAAGTCTACTGTATCTATAGGCAAGTCATGCATTAGGTGATATAGCAGCAGTTTCTTGTAGTGGGTCTTTATTTAACTCCAGTAGAATTCAATTCCATTAAATTAAGGTCTGTAAGGAACATTGTATACAGGAGTAATGTTTAACTCTTCATAAGCTTTCTTAGACTCCTTAGTCTTATGAACTGTGTGGTTGTCAACAAATAGGATGATCTCTTAATCGTTGTATTTATCTCTCAGCTTATGTAGGAACTTTATGTACTACTCTCGCTTAATAGAGCGAGGGTGAATCACATAACTTTCTAAGCCTGAGTCTTCACTTATACCTGCTAATATTGCATGGGTTACTACCTTTACTTTTTAGTCGTAGACTTCTATATTATCATACTTCTTATACCAAGAGTTATTAATAAAGGTGTTGAAGGTGAATACAGCTTCATCAGCGTTTATGAACTTGATGTTATTATTAATAGCTCTCTTCATTAATCATATATATAGTTTAAATTATTACTATAAAATGGCACTGTAAAATCAATCACTCTCTTCACTCTGTTGACAGTCTTGAAAGTAATACCATTTCTTCTATAAATGTTTGCTATAGTTTAAGGAGAGATGCGCATGTCAGGAAACTTGCGATGAACATTACAGCTCGGTAGTCTAGTGGAAAGTGTGCCCAATACTTTAAAGTCTTCGAGTCGCAGAGGTGGTCAATATGGTGCTGTGAGAACTTTTATTTTCTTGCAGGATGCTTTCAAGTGCCTGAATTATAATGCTAAACAGCCAACAAGCAATGATACCTAACTGTTTATGCACTCTTGCGCAGGAGCTTTGCTATAGCTGCATTATTTATTACTGGTTTGACTTAGTCTATATTAATACTTGTACCATACCTAAGCTTAAGCAGTCAATCTAAATATTATTCATCATAAATAGATTTTAAATTTCGCTAATTTCTATTTCTCATTTTGCATTTTGGCCTAATTTCTCTACTAACCCCAATAAGACCCCAACTATACCCTTCAAATCAAAGCACTTATAAACCTCACTAAGGGGTTTTGTGGTTTTGAATGAACATAGATGCAGGAGCTGGCACAAAGAGAAGAAATATGGGCCCAACAAAGCCATAAGAAGAGGAGAAGAAAGAGAAACCAAATCCCTTTCTGGGTTAATTTAATATGTGAACTTATTCATTCATTTAAATCTAAAATTATTTATAAACATTCATTCTTCCCTCTCTCGCACAAACTGTTGTCTTATCTATACTTACTCTCTTGCAGCTACTCTGAATCAAGTCTACTGTATCTATAGGCAAGTCATGCATTAGGTGATATAGAAGGAGTTTCTTGTAGTGGGTCTTGATTTAACTCCAGTAGAATTCAATTCCATTAAATTAAGGGCTGTAAGGAACATTGTATACAGGAGTAATGTTTAACTCTTCATAAGCTTTCTTAGACTCCTTATAAACCCCAAAACCCCAAAACCCCATAGTGGTAAAATTTGCAAACATAGGGAAAATTATTTATAAATTAAAAAACAGATTCTAATAGGAATTATATTGTAGATTATAACCTATTAATTCAAATTAATTATCTATATATACTATAAAAAATTTCATTAGATTTATTAGGTATAAAATCTTAAAATTTATAAAATAACCAAGATACTCTTAATTTTTAAGAAAAGGAATTATATACTTTAAATTATTGCAACTATAATATTCAAGGTGTAAATCACTCTTTTAATTCACTATCAATATCATTTATAATTTGTGATGTTAGTAAGTGAATTCATAATAAATTAAAGTAATTGTCTTAGTTATAAATTTTCATACTTTTATTTCAAAAAAACTCTAACAAACTATAACAAAGTATAACAAACTCTAACAAAGTATAACAAACTATAACAAACTTATAACAAAATTTAAATAAAATTTCTATTTTTTCATTTAACTGCTATCTACATTTTACTGCTTAATTAACTTTTATCATCTAGAATGTATAGGATTCAACTTCCTTAAAATGATTTATAATATCAAATAAAAAATAAACTTATTTTCTCTAATCTATAAATAAGCAAATTCAGAAAACCTAGCTTAAACAAGTAAATTATATTTAATTAGTAAATTATTTACAAACTAATAGTTTTTTGCATAATTAGGATTCACTACTTTATTCAATCATGAATTTTAACATTTTAATTTAATTCTATGAATGTTAGATAAAATTTAATAGACCTACTTTATATAAATTATGTTTATTACATTTCATAAAAATGAGCTTTTAATTTTGAACTTTATCGAAGTTTACCCTATTGTTTCTAAATACAGTAGTTATAATTAAAAAAGGTAACTTAAGTACTCTATTACTTTAGTTTAAATACTTTTAATTAAAGAAATTTAATTTTTCTAAAACTATTCAAGTTTTTATTAATTCTAACATTAATTTTTAGATAGATTAAATTAACTTATGCCACAATTAAATACTATACTAAAGAATAATTTTATACTAAAATTAAAAATTATAGCATAAGAAAGTTAAAATTTTTGATTTTTTTTCTTTAGAAAAGGGTTATAATTTTTTGTTTTATCAATAAAACTCTAGTATTATCATAATTAATAACTCTATATACATAAATGGTTAGATTTTAGAAAAACTTTAAAAATTACTAAAAAATATTGAGCAAAATTTACTAATTGTTAAATTCTTATTTCGTTAAATAAAACTAGAACGATAAAATGATGGTTGCTTAAAAAAGCACAAATTAAATATTCTGAGTTCCTAATTATAGTATAAAAATATTTAGTAAATTTTCAAATAAAATTCAAACATAGATAAACTCTAACAAGTTCAAGGACTTAAATTTACACAATTAAATGCATCAATAATTAGGGGAAATAAAATTATAAATTTAGGCTTTGATATGATTAAAAGATAAGATAGAGTAATTTCAGCTCAGCTTTACTCTTTTATATTTTCTGTATTTAGCATACTTTTTTAAAATCTATAAAGCACCTGCAATTATAAAATTAGTCGAGAGAGAATAATTGAATATGAATTACATTCCACAAACACAAAATATAACTAATTAACAATTGATAAACCACAATACCCCTTGCATTATGTTTTCAAAACCCTTTTGATTTTGTAAAAAGGGCCCCAAGGGCCGCCCTAGTGCCATATAAGAATAAATATGGGTTTATGTTAATAGTTTTAATATAAAGTTATTTACATATTAGAGAAGGTGATTATTGCGAAAATTCAAGAAAATTGAAAAAGTAAATCTACTCTTAATACTCCACTGAAATGAAATAATTTTTTCTCAAAAATTACTTGAATAAGTTTAATCAATATTCTAAAGTTAAGGTTATTTTTGTAGTAGATTAATAGTTATAAAATATAAATTTAATAAATTATATATATTCTAATTAAATTAAAAAATAGTTATAAATCAAACTATAACACTAATGAATAAGACTCTTTGTTAATTCCAATAAAATGGGTTTAGTACATAAATATCAAATTTGGAATGAATGAATAATTAATAGTAAATACAAAAATCTAATTAAATATGACGCTTAATACGGAAGGAGCTTTGATAAACCTTGCATGTGCCGATCGTATCTTTATTGTTGTGAGTTGATCAATTGCGAATGTGATTATAAATCAAGTCCAATTCTCGTTTGCTTGATGCTGGTGATATCTAGATGCAATGGTTTTTATGTAAAGTGAAGGCATTTAAAGATAAGTAGCCATTTGAGTTTTATGAAACTATTGTTGGTGGTGTTGCGTGATATTACGTGGTGTGTTATTGGGATGACCATGGGCGTTTGCATCAATTTTATGGGTACCAGGCTCGTTTTGCTGTTTCTTGAAGGGTTCATAGCATTATAACATCGTCCCACAACTTTGTATTGCTGCCTTCCTGCCGTCACTCTGCCAAAATATTTTGCGCATGTGCATTCCAGTACTTAGAGTGATTTAGATTTGCTGAAAATCATCTCCGCAACTCTTACAGAAGCGTGAAATACCATATATAAGAGAGTATAAATGAAAAGATACGGGTTTGAGTTAGAAATTACGCATTAGCAAAAATCTCAAAAGTTGATTCGCTATAGAATGGCCAGCCCTAATATTTCTAGCTCACTTATTTACGATGCTTATCTGCTGGGGATTTACGATTCCACAAACGCCTAGCGTAGTACAATCATATTCATTCACGGACACGGGAGCCAAGCCTCTCAATATTTAAACTACTGTAAGGCAGCAGGTTTTATATGGTACGATTCGAGATAATCCAAGTAAATTAGTAATTGATGAGTCAGGACAAAATGATATTGCCAGTCTAAAGCCAAGGCTCCCGTACATTCAGCGAAGACCCATAACCAGCTGAAATAAATCAAGGCGTGATCGAAGTAGAGGTTCGTGATGGAGTACGAGTGGATGCGAGCAGGGACGATTAAGAATAATTAGCTGATAATGAGATTCAAGCATCCGCTGAAGATATTCCAAAGGAAAATAACCCTTCTGTGATAGAACCTAGTGTCCCCGATGTGAGAGGTGCTGAACGCGATCGCAACGAACGAGATAGTTCAGATTCCAGTTCCAGTTCGAGCTCCAGCTCAAGTTCCAGTTCAGCGTCAAGTATTGTTCACAACCCTCCGATAAAAAAAGCCTAGGGGAGCAATACTCAGCAGCAATCTCAGAAAGGGAAGTAGGGTTCACGTAGAACGAATCTTGGGAAACGCAACGGGAATCACGGATCGCGAGTCGACTAGAAAGGTAAAGGTAATATTGACTACGACGAAGATTACGTTCTCGCCTCTTGCAAAGGGGCGTAACAAAGCACTTCCAGAGAGGCCCAAGGGAATTACTCGCTCAAGTACAATTTCGCTGAAAAAGAATTATTCAGTAATCAGTCACGAATATTCTATTGATCCTATTCGGGGTAAAACGATTCAATTCAAGCTTAGGTATCATGATTCTAATCGTATCGTCCTCGTTGACTACTATTTTCTCTCACAGAATTGCGCAGACGGCATTCTTGGACCTATTCATGATTACATCAAGCAGAACGATATCAAAATAGTTCAACCAAAAATAGTCAAGGCGAGGGGCAATTGCGCTGGAGCTAGTCTAGCCAATGTCAGGGTCGATCAATAACCACAACCATTACTGGATATCGACTTTGGTACAGGATGGTACTACTCTAAGAAATACTAGTATGAAGTATTCGAGCCCAATAGATTAAAATTTAGCAGTATGTGGTTCCAAGGGGCGAGGCCGTAACATTTAATGGATTGTGTGATCCACGCGGTCAACTATGCTGTTGGATATCGCTGTTTCACTTCTCGTGAGCAAGTCATTAGGTATATGCGGAGAAGAATGCACATTACTCACTAAGAGGCACTCACTTTCAAATAACTCAACGGGGTCTCGCTCAAGCAAATGAACGATGTCGTTGCTGACTCCAATAACAATTTGTACTCCCCTGCTAAAATTTACGAATGGTAGTACTCCCAGCAAAATCCTTACTGCAAGGATTTGATCAATTAACTCAGCTTATTCGGCTCGACAGTATTCATCATGATCTACAGGGAATAAGCAATTGGACAAACCTCTACACACGCCGTTACTCTTAAGAAATGTTCCTAAGGAATTGCACTCTTCGACAGTGCTCGATCCGCTATTCTTTACTCAGGTATTGAAAAATGTGCTTGCCAATTGAACGTCGATGATTTTCTCAAGAGTATCTATGCAGTGCAGCTTTGGGTGCTGGAGGCGGACTCATACAGCCCGTAAGAGAAATAGTAACAGTTGTCCTTACTGAAAAACATAATGACTGGTGATAGAACATCTGCTAAAGGTCGAATTGTTTGTACTAAGCGTAACAAGAAAGCGAAGACTAAGCACATGACCATGAGAAGAAGCATAGAGCTTAGAAGCCGCTCGAGAGCGCCGAGGATTATCCTTGAGTAACTATCTAATATTTAATTACTCCTAATAATGATTTTGCGATAACTCACTCTCTACACGCTAAAACACAGCGTATTTACTTATAGTACAATCCTCACTGAGTCTACATTCACGCCAAGGTGGTTTGAGAAGATTTGCGTAAGCGCTCGAGGAGATAAAATGAAATCAAGGCAGTGACCCCGTAAATGCATGAATATTAAAAATTCCTTACCGCCCCAAGTACTTTCAGGTAATGTAGTGGAAATTGCAGCTTCATTATTTATCCAACCAGAATACTGAATATCTCGCTGACCAGCCAAAAAATGTCAGCGTAAGTTCTAACAGTAGATGCGTTCAAGAACCAGGAATCCAAATAAATAACTTTGATCGAATAAGACTCGCCCAGTGTAGTAATAAATCGTAATCAATCGAAAGACCCTCTAGTAATATCTTATAAACTTCGACTAGTATGACCGAACCGAATAAGGTTTCCCTCGAGCAGCTCTCCCGCTATATCAACTCCAAGCAGGAACTCTACGAATCGACTCTCAGGAACGGATACTTCCTGCCAAAGATAAAATCGTCTATCGTGACTCAGGAATATCTGCTGCAAGTCATCAGCGGAGAGCTATGGTGTCCCCAGTACAAGGATATCCGTTTGCTGCCATGCGTAAGGCCCCCATCGAAATAGGTGCTCCTCGAAAAGATTACGGATATCGCGGAAAAGATGAAGAAGCCACTAGGAATCGGAGAGGGCGGTCAGCCAGATAAGGCCTGGCTCGTAAGCGTCCTGTCCACATATAGTCCCCGAGATGAAATTTTCGATAAGGGTTATTTGCCGCCGCCCAAGCCCAACGCGATCAAGAATCTCAGGTTGATAGAGTTGCCAACTGGATTTCTAAAGAACTTGCCTCACTCCAAGAATACGCAACGCCGTACAAGCCTTGCCCTGGTAAGAGAAGGTAAAAGGGCAGCCAAGAAGCAGAAGCTCACCATTTAGAGAGAAAGGCTTGAAAGTAGATTGAGCGCTCAAGATCATTCTCACAGCGTCTTATCGAAAAGCCCCCATCGTAAGTACTATTTGCTTCCTTAACCAATCGATAAATAGTGCAGCAAAGTGCCAGCAAAGCCAACCAGTCTTCGCACTATGCTACTCCATCCAAGATGCAGTTTTGATCAAACCACGTTCCCCTGCAAAGCACTAATCAGAGCTGGGAGGTTTGAGGAGCTGATGTTACGGACTGACTGTTGATCTAGGCTATCCAAGATCTCTGACATCGTCTGCAGCACCTAGTCATCGGAAGGTTGACGATCGCTGAAGTGAATGACTCGTTATCTCCACTCCCGTTTAACTACGGCCCAGAGTCGTTCTATAGAGTTCATCGTGCAGCTATAAGGCGGCAAGAAAAAGGGTATCAGCGTATCGCTGAAGGCCTCTCGAGCAGCCTTGCTGTGATGGGACGACAAGTTATCCATGACACAGTAAGCGGTACCGCGTATGCGTGTCCTCATGTCCTCAAGGAAACTCCTGAAGCGTTCGCCATTGAGCCCACCCGTGAAAATGCGATAGATTATCAAGCCTAAACGACTACTTATTGCTGCCACTATTGTGAAGGATCTTCCTCTGGTACTCGGGATTGTTATGGCGACTCCTTTCTTGCACCAAACTCGAGTAGGCGTTTGCCAGCGATGGACAGTTGTCTCGTCAATATAAATAACGTGCTGCCCAGTCTAAATAAGCTGACCAAGCTCCCGTGCCTTTTCTTCCTGAGCCGCTTTGAACTTGTCCAACCCTCTAACTTTGGCACTGTATTGATACTAGGGTTTGGCGTAGGATATCCCGTTCCGTTTATAGCACGCCGCTAGAGCTGGAGCAGTGAATGAGGGCAGCCTGTACTTGCGTTTTATAAGTTCCGTTCTACGAGAGAGAGAGAGGCCAGCCATTGCTTGCAAGGATTCTACTGAGCACACCTCCCTAATCTAACACTTCGTAAGAATCTACTGGCGATTGCGAGCACAGTTGGAGCGTCTACGGATTACCTTAAACCCGTTCTATCGCCATCGTCTGAGTATCATCGAAATCGTTGAAACCCGTATGCCCACTCGCAATGCAATTTCCTTGTAGCTGTACCAGATCCGCTTTGAAGATGTCAAACACGAGTGTCTAAGAAATACTATCAGCTGTTATAGCGATTCGCTCGTGTCCCTCATAGATAAACGTTTACTTGGAAGTAATCTCTGC